>NW_019773848.1:49634-263198 GCF_001039355.2 Lingula anatina | reverse complement strand
CAGGGGTAATCCTAGAGAGGGGTGAGAAACGTCCATTGTTCTCGTCAGCGAGGCTGGCTTTTTTCAGGGTATGTACGCACAGACAGAAAACTAAGTATTGTGGGAACGTTACTAATGAAGCCACTGGTAGTACTAGTAGATATCAGCCTGTAGTCTTGAACAAGCGCCTCGATGACGAGTGAACAGTTGTCAAAAACAAAAGACCCAGGTGTGGTAGTTCGACTACTGTTCATGCGTGCCGCAAAGACCAAACCTAATTGCTCCTCAAGGTCACAAAACAATATCCGGTACTGACGGCTAGGCTCGTCTTAATCATATAAGTAGCGCGTTTCCACCGCCTGACGGCAATCAGAGCTCCCGCCATCTTGGATAAAATTAGTTATGTTGTATATAAAAAAAAACGATGTGCGGAAACAAATACTACACACCAGTCAGCATAAAAACAATCCAAGCAATAAATGAACCAGAAAACAAGTGCCATTTATCCAAAAAATATCTATTTCATGAGATAAATAACCTTAATTCAATTTATTTACATCTGAATGAGTTCGTAGTTTAGCAGTCACCGCTACTGCGCATGCGCAGATGGTCTTTTTCGCGTAGTTTTAGCGTTGATTGTTTTTAATGTAATTTAACCATTTTGTGTTTTGAAAAAAATTTTATTTCAGTTTTTGGTACCTGAATATATGCTGTAAACATCTTGTATAGCCATCTTACATAACTACGTCGGCCATACGAGTAATTTGTCAGTGAATATGGGGTTACCTGAACATTTTATATAGAAAAGCATATGGGAGAAAAATTTCAGGCTTAACTATAAAACGCTCTAAAAAATAAATTATTTTAAATATGCAACTTTTCGGGCTCAATTTATTAGTTTTTAGCATAGTTCTTCACAATAAATTAAAAGAAAACAAAATCTGGGAGGGTCATGTTCCAATGCCCCTATGTTATTTTTCTGATTCTTACAGAGACTGGTACTTAACAAAGAAACTAGTTTTTCGTGGCATGAAATTGAATATGATTTATTCAATATTTGCGGCTAAATGAGGGTTGCTCTACCTGAGGCAATTAAATTGTGATTTTTTTCCTTTTTAGAGTTACAAACCGTGTAGATTACCTTTTTGACTCGATGACCGGAACGGCTATGGTATTCGAAACTATGTGGATCGAATGAATAAAGGTCCCCGTTTCTTTTACATAGTCATTTGTTAAAAGTAAAAACAGGTTATTTAGAGCACATTAATGTTCCATGCTTCACAAATTTTGGATAAAAACACGGGTACGCCTACCTTCAGGAATCATGTAAGGACAGATATCACACAGAACAGTGTATCACTGTGCTAACTTCTTTTATTCAAGTTAAAGTCTACCTTCAGGGCCCTGTCGTGAATATTTCACCCTGCACACGTATTTTCACTTATTTAACATAAAAGTTCATTCTGTGTTACACTTATTTATCTTATTATACTCCTCTTTGTATATGAAATTTCTCTTTATTGTCAGTAACTTTGCCTAATTTGTGTATAATATTTATACACGTCAGTATTAAAACATCTGATTTAAATTAGTTTGCCACAATATACTTTGTAAGACACTTTTTAGTACCCACTAATCAAGGCCTTTCTTCTAGAGTAATGCGGGGGATTTAACGAGAGAGAGAGAGAGAGAGAGAGAGAAGGTATGGAAATATGATCCACCCAAAGCGACATTACCTGGATAAAAAAATCTATTTATGATCAATCTAAATAAAATAAAAACATTCAAAAAGGATACAGTTTTCTTTCGTCTTTAGAATGATGCCAAACTCTGGACACGCCTCCAGGAACACTACTGCTGTCCATATAATATCTCTAGTACCTTAACAAATTGCCGCAAAGACAACATCACTAAAACTGCCTATCTGTATTTATATATCTGAAGTTGCTTATGAATCCGCTTCTTATACATGCATGAAAGAAGAACATTTTGGTCAAATCTAGTCTACATAAACAGAGAAATTAGTTTTCAGTGGCATCAAATTGAATTTGATAAATTTCATATTTGCGGTTTAAAATGACCACCCAACCAACTGGATGTATCTGATTATTTTTCATAGCATTTTTATCATGAATTTACACTATACTACAGTATACACCAGGCTATTTTTCTTTTATATTTATATATTTATATTTATATTTTGAACACTATACTTCTAGGCTATTTTCTCCTGAAGCTGTTTTATTAGATCGGCAAATTCTCCCGCTATTTTTAACCAAACTAAAGCACATATTCGAAGTGTTCTTAACTACACACAAATAACGCTTAAAGGCTTTAGACATGTAGATCATTTATTTAATTACGACTGGCCAGTTTGACGGCATGTTTATCACTCTGTCCTCACTCGTTTCTCATCTCGTTTCTCGTTTGTTTGTCTGTTTTTTTATCCAATTTTCCACTGAGCTCACGCTCAAGGGTGTTGAACTCCCAAGCCATAAATACGTTAATCAGAGGGGTTAGTCTTGAAATTTGTTCTTTTTCCGTATGTGAAGACAAGAAGTCCAGTGTAGATCACCATTTTGACTAGGTGACCGGAACGGCTATGGTATTCGAAACTAAGTGGATCAAATGAATGAAGGACCTCGCTTCTTTTACAGTCACTTTTTTTATAGTAAAAACAGGTTAAGTTTGAGCACATTAAATTTTGGATGAAAGACACGGGAATACCTACCATCAGGACTCATGTAAGGGCAGATGTCACACAGAACAGTGTATGACTAAGTTTTTTTTAGTCAAGTCTCCCTTCAGGACCCCATGAATATTTCACCCTGCACGCGTGTTAACGTATTTTTACTCATTTACCCTATTAATGCAAGATTGTATTCAAAACTTTTCAGCAAATAAAATATGTTTAAGTCATTAACGTCGCCTTAGTTTTTCTTCAAACTCGAAAAAAATTTGCGATAAAAGGTCCACTTTTTCAGGAAAAGACCCCCCTTTGAAATCGCTGGCAACATACATACGGGACCTGGTATTTTACATAAAATTTCTACTAGTGTTACACTTTTTAACCAATTACACCCCCATTTGTCTTTGCGATTTCCCTTTATTTTCACCAACTTGGTCAAATTTGTTTTTTTTTTGTGTTATTTGTGTAATATTTATAGACGTCTCTCGCGTTCCGTGATGCAAGCAGAGAATCTTTATAATCTCTCCCCCCCCATCCACCCAATTTTGAAGGATTTTATGTTACAAATAAAAAATGTTTAAGTTTGTTTGTTTATATAAATATATTTTATAAATACATACTCGATTTGACAAGTTACGATAAGAAAGAATAGAGAAATTAGTTTTAGGCTTAATTCAAGCTTTTTAGTTTTTTATTTGTTTTATATTAGAATGCTTTAATTTTTCAGTTCGGATACTGGTTCTAAAGGACGACAGAAGATAAAGCAAGATGGAGTTTTCTTTCTAAAAATAAATATACTCAAGAACTGATCATTATCATTATTTTTATTTTTATTTTATTAGCCTTTTTAAACGGTTTCGTTTTTACAGATATTTGTTTTTATTGTTTTGTTCAAAGTTTGTTCAGATTGAAAAAAAAATTAAATAGCAAGTATTCATTGTTTTCAATTTTCACTAATGACTGCCTTTATGACAATACGTTAAACCGGAAATAAAGCACACGGAATGAAATGAGCGCTTCCACCCTAACACTGTGTCTTTGTTTATATTATAAATATTTTTGCTCGTTTGAGTGTAACGAATTAGAACCTACGTACCACTCTTTTTATATCTGAATTTTTAAAATCGCTTCTTATACATTCTTATACGGTTTAAAATGACCACCCGACCAGCTGGATGTATCTGATTATTTTAAGCTGATTTCATTAGATCGGCAAATTCTCCCCTTATTTTTAACCAAACTGAAACACATATTCGAAATGTTCTTAACTACACACAAATAACGCTTAAAGGCTTTAGACATGTAGATCATTTTATTTATTACGACTCGCCAGTTTGACAGCTTGTTTATCACGCTGCCCTCACTCGTTTCTCATCTCGTTTCTCGTTTTTTTTTTTTTTTATCCAATTTTCCACTGAGCTCACGCTCAAGGGTGTTGAACTCCCAAGCCATAAATACGTTAATCAGAGGGGTTAGTCTTGAAGTTTGTTCTTTTTCTGTATGTGAAGACAAGAAGTCCAGTGGTGATGCAAATGTAACATGACCACGAAGCAAGGACGTATATTGATATACAGATAATATATAACATCACAATTGACATTCTTTTTAATATAAGAAAAAAATGAAACCATTCCTGTAACTTATTCATTTGCCATGTACTGGGGTTCCGTTTCTGATATATAGGCGTAAATCTAACTTTTTATCACACAAGTTGAATTCTAAGTAGCGCTTTATAAAATTAAGCTTTATAAAAACTGCACATGTGAACGTCGATGAAAAGTCCATTTTAGTTCATTCATCTTCGTCTTTTATCTCGTCATCATTCATGAATATCTCATCTTTAAGCATATCCATGAGCATATTTCGCTCTTTTTCAGACAGCTGGTTCTGCAAAATAATAATTGTGATAACTAAATTTAGTATAAATGAATGAATGAATAAAAACTATTCACGTTGTCGGTGTTGTTCCCTTAAAGGATAACTGTTCATTTTGACAAAAAAACAGTTTTTCCTGTGGTAAACGACGACTTTTTTCATACTTACCAAAGGTTAGTGAATCCATCCCGACATTCAAAATTAGTCCATTTTTTCTAATACGTTTGATTTTAGGTAATAATCTCTTAAGACTGTAACAATAATCTCTTTGTCACCGACTGGGGTTTGATAACAATATTTGACCTACGTATTAGATTTTCCATGGTTCCAAGATTTTCTATTTAGTGACTTCCTGCGGAACAATATATAAATCAGCTACTTTTCGCTCGTCACAAGAGCATCATCAGGCTGAATGTTGACAGGTTGTTGGGTTCGTGTTCGTCGACCTGTGAACAATTTTCACACTAACTGATTAATATTTCATCTCTTTTGAAGCAATATTCAGCATACCGTGTTAGCCGCGTCGTCTTCACTGTCCAAATTCTTTGATAGGTCTACTCCTCCTCTGCGCCTCCGCCTCCGCCAAGCTGTCAATTACAAAATACAAAGAAAAATGAAAATAATTGACATACTGAATTTCATTTAATGCCAATGGAAGTCTTTATCATATTACAGCAAATCAGACACAAACCGTTAAGACTGGACGCGACAAAGAAAAAGCAAAAAGCTTCAACATACCTTCAGAATCAACAAACATGTGCACCAGCAATATTGTCATTAGGAGCAGAGCAAATCTTTGACATCCACGCATGTTGAATGCAAACCCTCTTGGAGGTGACGAGTCCGTTACCGCGGTCTCACTGGGTGTGGATCCACCCAACCTACCACTTTTTATATCTGAAATTTTTTGAAACCGCTAATTATACATGCATGAAAGAAAAGAAGATTTATTTGGCGAAGTCAAATCTAGTCTGTATAAAAAGAGAAGCCAGGTTTTGTGGCAAAAACTAGTTTCTGAAATGATTTATTCAATACTTGCGGTTAAAGGAGGGTTGCTCGACTAGAGGCAATCAAATAATCTTTTTTCCCTTTTTTTTTAGAGTTACAAACCGTGTAGATCACCATTTTGACTCGGTGACCGGAACGGCTATGGTATTCGAAACTAAGTGAATCGAATGAATGAAGGACCTGGCCTTTTTTACATAGTCACAAAACAGGTTAGTTTGAGCACATTAAATTTTGGATGAAAGACACGGGAATACCTACCGTCAGGGTTCATGTAAGGGAAGATGTCACACAGAACAGTGTATGACTGTGCTAAGTTTTTTTTATTCAAGTCTCCCTTCAGGACCCCATGAATAATGGGGGNTTTGGATCTAAAAATACATGGATCTATAGGTATGCGGATTTAAAGGACGTGGGTTTATGAGGACGTCATATCTATAGGAACGCAAATATATAGGACAGCAGAAAAAAATCGGATCTATCGGTATTTTAATCTAAAAAGACGTTTTTTCCGTTTTTCTTTTATGTATCTATCGGTAACGGGAGTATAGGGACGTGTAATATTTTGGGACTAAATTTTATCCGTACGTACCCGAATATTTCACCCTGCAGTGCACACGTGTTAACGTATTTTCATTTATATTCCCAATTGAAAGATTGCATTCACAACTTTTCAGCAAATTAAATATGTTTAAGTAATTAACATCGCCTTAGTTTTTCTTCAAGAACAAACTCGAAAATTTTTTTAATATCCGCGATAAAAGGTCCACTTCTTCAGAAAAAGACCCCCTTTGGAATCGCTGGGTAAGGGCTTGGTAATTTACATTAAATTTTAACTTGTTTTACACTTATTATACAATTACACCCACGTTGTCTTTGTAATTTCTCTTTATTTTCAGTAACTTGGTGTAATTTCCCAAATTTTGTTGTTTTAACGTTAAAACAACGTTGAACCATAACGTTGATAATACGTTGGATAAACATTGGATTTGAAAGTTGGATCAACGTCAGATAACAACATTGTATCAACCCCAAATGTTAGACAACATTCTTGCATGAAAAGACATTAAAATGACCTGAAATGTTTTTATTTTTGGTACAAAACACAGGTACACAATTATAACGTACACTGTAAAAACATCCAAGTAGCTGCTTTGTCTGATTTTTTCTACGCCTTTAGCTCCTAAGCATGTTTTGCACCTGAGCATGGTGCACCCTTTTAGCCTGGATGTGTTTAGCAGTAGGACATGTTTGATGGCTTAATATATGTAGGGTATATATGTATGGCCTTTAAGCTAAAATTTCTAAGGTTTAGATTAATATATATAGTTATTTTCTTATATATACATATAAGACCATAACTATATATATATATATATATATATATATATATATATATATATATATATATATATATATATATATATATATATATATAATAACAAAGTCACAGTCACCTCAGCCCGTCTATCTATAACAGGGTACCAAGAACTGTCAACTTTATTAGCTTCACTCCATTTACAGCGACTTATTCATCCTAGTGATATCTGACCTTGCAAGGAAGTTTATTGGAATGTATTTCTGAATAACAAGTTAAGAAAATTCACTAGTTCACTAAAGACAAAACAAAACAACTGTCACTTTTACTTTAAAACACTTTTTTTTTTATTATTTTGATAAAGTTAGTTACAGTATTGATAAACAAAGTATCACGTTTTCAATAATTAATATTTTAAATTACAATCCATGTCTGCAAGTTTGTGTCAATGACCAAAATACAACGTTGAGTCAACGTCACTTTATGACGGTGTTTTGACGTGGCTGGATCAACGTTGATTTTACGTTAAATTTAGGTAGATCAACGGCAATTCGACGTATCAACCTGTTTTCAACGTTGATCCAACGTCACTATGCCTGCTGGGTTGTATTTGGTGTAATTTGTGTAATATTTATACACGTCTTTATGAAAATATCTCATTTTAATTTTTCCATATTATACATTGTAAGCTACGTGTTATTCACAAAGGTTAAGGCAATCAAAACCTTTCTTCCGGTAGAGAAATGCGGGGGATTTAACGAGAGAGAGAGAGAGAGAGAGAGAGAGAGAGAGAGAGAGAGAGAATCTAAGGCATGGATATATACATGTATGTTTCACCCAAAGGCACGTTACCTTGATAAAAGAACTTCAATTTAATGAAAATGAATAGCACTCAGTATTTCTGGAGAAGTATTTTACAGAAAACCTCATTCAGTTCAAAAATCGAGATCTTCAAATTAGAATCCGACCTCTGGTGTGAGAAGCGGCGTGGTAGTTGGAGGGCTGCGAGGGCTGGATGAGGGAGGCAGCTGGACAGTGGTCCCGGTGACACAGTCCCATGGTGTGTCCACCAGCATCATAGAACCATGCATACAGTAGGTGGTGGTACACCACTCCTTACGGACCACACTTCCAGTTGGATACCACTGGCCTGCAACCATGCAACCAACATCATGATGGTGTGTTGTAGTTGAGGTGGGTAAGGGAGTAGTGGTCAGGCATCCCCATTCTGCTGGCACACTCCCAAGGCCGTGGTATGAGCAATAAAAACAGGTTCCATCCTGCATTATGTAGCTCTCAACATTTATTGTCTTGTCGCCGACCCTACACTGGCGCGGGTTGCGTTGGGTTGTGGTACTGGGATGAGGGCGACTAGTGGAAACAGGCCTGGGGAAGCACTCGGGTTTTGCCACAGACCGCACGTAGCCGTTAGCGCAGTAAACCATGAAACATTTCTCGCTGGCGATCAGACCCTCGTGAAAAACTTTGCCTTTGTAAGTACACGTGTCACTTAGCTTTAACGGTAACCCGCAGGCGTACATGACAAACACAGAACCAGCAAACGCCAGGAAAAAATATCCGTGTCCTAACATGTCTGATTTGTCGGTAATCAATAGAATATGGAGATTTACATGTAGGTGCAACAAGATAAAGATGAGGTCTTCGTGATGGAAGCCATACCATATGGGCATTTCTCATATACCAGTAAAGATAAGAAGTTTCTCAATACTATGAAGATAAGAAGTCCAAATGACGAGTCATGACAAATAGCCACTGTACTATTTATTTTATAAATAAAATGAAACGATAAACAAAAAATTCAATATACATCCAAATTATTGCACAAATATATTTCGAAGAAACGGATTTAGTCTGTAACTTTCGTATAGAAATGAACAGGTTCCTTTCTTGAACAAAAGAGATTGTTCCTAATCTGACAAATCTAAAAATAAAGAGCTTAACAAGTTTACTCAGAATGCAACCTCATTAAAAATATTTTCAGTCCGTTCCCCTACTAGTGCATCGCTGAATGAAAAGCATTGTCTGCACCTGCACCACGCATAGAGAACTGATATAATAACTGATGAATTTTATGCAGAACTGATGAAGACCACAGTTTGTCAAAGCATTACTTCCCCTTAGCAAAATATCAGGCCTGCTGCAAACTCTCTAGCAAATTTACTGCAAATTTGCAAGAAATTCTTGCACCAAGTTGCTGCGAATTTGCTGCTAATTTACTGCAAATTTGTAAGAACACTTTTATGCAAATTTTTATGCAAAATTTTTATGCAAATTTGCTGCATATCAGCTACAATACAAAATTTTCTTGGAAAGTGGTTGCCACAAACTCTTAGGCTTCGTTCACATGCAATGTCTATTTTCTAAATTCTATTTTCTATTCGCGCTATCTTATGATCACGGTCTGTGCACTGAATATCCCGCCGCGTAATTACTGGCAGCGCGAGCCAGTTACTTATAGTAACTTATAGTAACTTATAGTAACTGGCTCGCGCTGCCAGTAATTACGCGGCGGGATATTCAGTGCACAGACCGTGATCATAAGACATGCCGCAAATAGAAAATAGAATTTAGAAAATAGACATTGCATGTGAACGAAGCCTAAGTTTGAAGCAAACTTTCACTTTGCTAATGGTGGTCAAAATACACACAAATATAAAAAAAATAGGAAGGTAATAATATACAGTGTAAAAGCATAAATGTCCATCATATTTTTCATCATGTTACCAGATATAGATAATAGATAACATCACACTTAATAGTCTACTTGAAATGAAAAAATAATGACAACATTCCTATTACAAGTAACTTATTCATATGTCATGTGCTGGGGTAACAGCTTGCTCTGCTAGTTCATGTTATCCCTACAGAAAGGAAGCGGTTGTCCTCCACATAACAATCTGTGCTGAAGAAATCTGTTAAGTAAATTAATGGTGTTGAAATAATCTACTTTTTTTGTTCACCCATTAAGCAAATTTGGTTTTGGAACTGTAAATAACTGTAGTCAG
The DNA here is from genome assembly GCF_001039355.2 of Lingula anatina. The sequence goes on along the minus strand of NW_019773848.1, from coordinate 253,306 downwards.
GTTTAAGTGAGATCTGCTTCAATTCAATCCATAATCCTTTGTAAATGCGTCATTTCGTGATCAAGAGCAAAGTTTTGTCAACAACACTATTGTTATCTTGACCATTAAACCTACATTTCACTTATTTCAACTATGAAATGTTCATGCCATAATGACAACTAGCTAAACCCATCATTTGTACTCTACTACAGTTTCAACCACCCTTGCATATCAAGTTTATACAATTCCGGCCATCTTATGCCGATGATTCTCATTTCTGTACTTCCTGTGCAACATCCACTTCCTGTGCCACTTCCACTTCCTGAGTGTCCTGCAGTTCCTTCATGAACTGCTGTCCCTTTCCACCTGCCAGATGACAGTAGTAGTGTGCTGCCTCAGTGTTCTGCATGGCTGTCAGGAACCTAGCATACTCTAGAAATACTGCCTCTAAAAGAGATGCTGGGCTTGTGTCAAGAATCATAAAATTTTGAGTGTTTTCTCTGATCCCACAACCTATTGGTTAATTTCTGTTTTGCCAAATTAATTTTTAGTCAAATTATTACCATTCAACAAGAACAAAACAATCCATTAACAATCTAAAAACATACAAAAAGGATACAATTTTCTTTCGTCTTTTGAATGATGCCAAACTCTAGACATGCCTCCAGGAACAGTGCTGCTCTGTCAAACTGCTGCTGTCCATATAACATCTCTAGTACCTTAACAAACTGCCGCAAAGACAACATCACCAAAACTGCCTGACTCTGGAACCAACACATGGCAACATATAACTAACAATATTGTTTATCTTATAAATAAATCTCAATTACACAGTGAAAAATACATAAAAATGAAGATGGTTCTTTTAAGGAGACAACATGCATTTAAAGGTACTTAAATTCATCTACTTACTGATCACTGATATATATTATATCTTTAGGGGATATTACTGTTGCATTTTCCTTACTAAAAGTGTATTATATTTAGTTTTAAATATTTTCAAATCAAAACATCCAATATTCGATTAAGTTTACCTTGTGATTAACAGCTGCAGAACAAAGATGCTCTGAATATCTTTTCATCACTTCCAAACTCTCTGACGCATTCAAAGTAGCCTAAAATAAATTGGAAAAAAATAATGATACACGTATATCACTCTGACCAGTTGTGAAGAATACTTCACACTGAGGTTATTTCTATGTGCTGGCGTGCCTTTGCTGCAAAGGTATAAATTCCTTTCAGTTTTAGCCAAATCTGTCAAATTTGTTTCTGTCTCCTTGTCTTGGTCAGGGAAGTCTGTATGCAATTGCCAGAAGACTGTTGTGTGTGTGTGTGTGTGCGCGCGCACGCGTGGGTGCGTGTGTATACTGGGGTAGCGTTAACACTCGCTAATTTAGCCAAATGCTAAAACGGACTTCAATTGGCTAAACAAAATACGGCTGATTTGATTTGTTTTAGTCACATTCAAACCATATTGTTCAAAAAGCAATGAAAAAATAGTGATTTGACTAAGTGAAAAAAATTGCTAGCGCTACCCCAGATATATATATATATATATATATATATATATATATATATATATATATAATGCTTGTTTAGATTGCAAGTTTTAAACCCCTGGCTTGTTATCTATCATCCCTACCTTGGCCAGCCATGCAGCCTGATTCCACTCCCCGTAAGTCTGTAGGTAGCGACAGGCATCCAAGCCCTTGTCTATAAGACACAGCAACTGAACACCCTCTGTGAAATAAATATATCATAACATCATATTTATGATGATCTAAACTGCACCATTCCAAACTGACTGATTTGCTTCATCAATCAAAACTCTAAGGGCAATTAATCAAATAATATGTTATCATAATAAATAAAATTGAAATGTCTAAATCTTTCAAGTACTACACACTAGTACATTTTAACAGCATTCCTGAAGATCAAAAGAATCTATATACAATATCTTTTGCTAATGTAAACTGATGTGAATAATAGAGTTGATTTTTTCACTGTTGTAATGCTGATGGTGAAGACAAAACTGCCTAAAATACTCTATTATCATACACCAAATCTAATTTTTCTATCACACTGGGACACATAACAATCATTGAGCGCATTCTCAACAAATTAAGCCAGGCTTTACAAAGCCGGTGACCTAAAAATGGCGGACGTACATGAAAGAAAAAACGCCTAATCTTTTAATAGTCTCTCCGCCTCCCCACACGTCGTCCCTGCGGGGTATAGTAATTAAATCGCGTCTCCGTTCGCCATGCGGAAGCTACCTGNATATTATATCTTTCGGGGATATTACTGTTGCATTTTCCTTACTAAAAGTGTATTATATTTAGTTTTAAATATTTTCAAATCAAAACATCCAATATTCGATTAAGTTTACCTTGTGATTAACAGCTGCAGAACAAAGATGCTCTGAATATCTTTTCATCACTTCCAAACTCTCTGATGCATTCAAAGTAGCCTGAAATAAATTGGAAAAAAATAATGATACACGTATATCACTCTGACCAGTTGTGAAGAATACTTCACACTGAGGTTATTTCTATGTGCTGGCGTGCCTTTGCTGCAAAGGTATAAATTCCTTTCAGTTTTAGCCAAATCTGTCAAATTTGTTTCTGTCTCCTTGTCTTGGTCAGGGAAGTCTGTATGCAATTGCCAGAAGACTGTGTGTGTGTGTGTGTGTGTGTGTGTGTGTGTGCGCGCGCGCGTGTGGGTGCGTGTGTATAGTGGGGTAGCGTTAACACTCGCTAATGTAGCCAAATGCTAAAACGGACTTCAATTGGCTAAACAAAATAGGGCTGATTTGATTTGTTTTAGTCACATTCAAACCATATTCTTAAAAAAGCAATGAAAAAATATTGATTTGATTAAGTGAAAAAAATTGCTAGTGCTACCCCAGAGATATATATATATATATATATATATATATATATATATATATATATATATATATATATATATATATATATAATGCTTGTTTAGATTGCAAGTTTTAAACCCCTGGCTTGTTATCTATCATCCCTACCTTGGCCAGCCATGCAGCCTGATTCCACTCCCCGTAAGTCTGTAGGTAGCGACAGGCATCCAAGCCCTTGTCTATAAGACACAGCAACTGAACACCCTCTGTGAAATAAATATATCATAACATCATATTTATGATGATCTAAACTGCACCATTCCAAACTGACTGATTTGCTTCATAAATCAAAACTCTAAGGACAATTAATCAAATAATATGTTATCATAATAAATAATGTTTAAATGTCTAAATCTTTCAAGTACTACACACAAATACATTTTAACAGTATTCCTGAAGATCAAAAGAATCTATATACAATATCTTTTGCTATACTGATGTAAATAATAATTTTTCACTGTTGTAATGCTGATGGTGAAGACAAAATTGCCTAAAATACTTTATTATCATATACCAAATTTAATTTTTCTATCACACTGGGATACATAACAATCATTGTCTAATAAATAATACAATGTATAGCTTATAATACACTTACAGCTCCTAATTGTTAATACAATAATATACAAGACATACCTTGTTTAAAAGTTCTCTATAGTGATTTCTTACCTGACAGCTTGCCATTTGCAATAAGATTTGTGGCCACCAGTTTGATGGTGCTCTGAGAGGCTCCAGATGACCTTATACTAGCCACCAAACATGCTCTGGAAAATAACATGTCATATCATCAAACATCCCTTTTATTCGAACTTACAGTACTTACAGTAGTTAACTTGAATTAAAAATACTACTTTATGAGAGAAATTCAAACTGCTTTTCACACTTATTCAAAAGTCTATTTTTCTTGTATTTGAACCAGAAATGAGCAAGTAATCACTGCAACATTTTAGTGTCCTAACTCTGCCAACCTCTGACATAACAAACCAGATAAAATGTATAGCTGTATTACCTAAGACAATCTATGTAATAGCTGTCATTTTCGGCCTCCGTTTCTAGGAGAAGTTGCACAGCCCTGTCAGTTTGTCCTAGTAGCATAAGGTTCTCTGCTACTTTCTTTGTGTGTTCATAGGACTCCCTCTTGACATCATGCAGAGCAATTCGGTCCAACTGATATTTCTACAATAATCAACATTAAGAAGATAGGATTCTTTTATAAATCACAAAAGTTAGCAGTCTAGTCACAGTCAGGAAATTGTATTTATTTATGTACATAATTCTATGTAATTTATTTCTTTTTACAATACTGTCACATCTGATGTCATGCTTATGGGATAAAGTAGCCAGCAGCCTAACTATATACAGGAGGGTGTGTGGGTGTGTGGGTCTTGGAAGTATTATTTCTTTCTCCTCAATCCTGTCTTCCTGACAATATTTATAAATATACATGTAACTATAAGATAACCCCAAAGCAGTGTAAGGGAAGATATGGCTGGTAAGAATAGGCAGACTTCAGGTTATAAAATTTGCATTATATTTGCTAGGTAAGGTCAGGTAAACTTCAACCACCTCATGTACCTTTATGGTTACTAAATATTGCTGTAAAGAAATGATGCTCAATAATATTTTATCTTGAAAGAGTCTTGAAAAAATTCAAACCCTGAAAAGCAGATATCTACAATCATGTCACACACCTTAATACTTTAAAAAGCCTAGAGCATTTACATGTAGATTAATGAAACAATTCAAAGCAAAAAGTCTTGTGAAGAGAGGTTACCTGGAATGTCTGGTTATCACAGAGAACATCATAGCACGTCTCTAGTGGCTGGTCTTGTATCATGCGCCAGGCTTGCGTCTTGTCCACCTCAGACTGATCATCGTCCAGCTGAACCAGGTCACAACTACTACTGCCTGGTTTGTACAGGTCACCAGAGCCAGAGCTGCTGGACAGTTGTTTCTGGAGGAGCTATGAACAATTACGATTCAGTGCAGTGAATCAATACTGGGTTGATGAACAGTCAATTTTTCATGAGACATAAAAGGGGGGTATTTTTTCTCTCTCTACTACAATATGCAGTCATTGAACGACAAGTTACTAAGAAAAATATTATTTTACATTCTGAACTAAATACAAAAAACGCTATTTTCTCCCCTAATTAAATTTAAATAACATCATTCAGACATTCAAACACATTCCCCACACTGTATACATTTATTAGAATGCTCTAACTGTGAATTATAACAGGCTGTTCAAATTGTTTCACCTTTCCCAAAGGCTGCACTTTCTCTGCCCTGAGATAGTGCAGAGCCACAGTCCAGAAGTGAAGGTCAGACTCATCTCCAAATATCCGGGCAGTAAGAAGGCAGCGCTCTGCTGTCCCAAAGCTACAGCTGGTCAGATATGCCTTTAAGTCACTACATGAAAAAATATTTCTGGATAAATGTCTCCTATATGATAGAATAGGAAACAGTACATAAAAAAACCTAACAGTTTTAGAGAACAGAAGGTTTACAACCCCTTGCACAATTTATATGATACTGGCATATTTTCTGTTAAATGAGAAAAAAAAACTTGATTTTCATCTTTCTTAGTTGTAAAGCATACAGATAAGAAAGAAAGAAAGAACTATGAAAATCAACTGATGCCCACCAGCTGCAGAAATCTTGAGATAAACGGTCATCACAATAAACACCTGGGATGACTAATTACAGGTAAACAACCTTCCCAGTACAACTTAAATGTATTTAAGGAAATCAAGCTGAAAGTTGTGCTGGACACAGTGGAATTTGGACAAAAATTCTCTCCATCTTTTAATACAACCTACTTGTCTAATATCTTAAACTGCATGTTGACCAGATGCTGCACCTCATTGTTAATGTGTTGGCCTAGTTCTAGCTTGTACTCTTGCCATGGCTGATGTTGTAACAAGTATTTTAGGGTCAGAGCTGCCTTGCTGGGCAGCAGATGGGGGCAGAATATAGGGGCTGAAAAATAATGTAATGTGAGGTGAAAATACCAAGAAAAAATTGATAAATAAGCTGAAATAAAAACTCAGAAGCCATTAATTAAACAGCATGTTTAAGACAAGAGGAAAACTGCGACAAAAAATTGGAAGTAAAAACTTAGGCTGTATTCCCAGAGCTTTTAGATCGATCTATCCCCGCAGGGAGTCTCACTAGATTACTGTCAGATAATCCGGCTTAAATGTCCGTCCCGCCTACTACAAGCTGTAAGGGGGTAATTAACTTTCGTGTCCACCCGGCTGACAGCTATTTAGCGTGAACCCCCAGGGAGTTAGGTCTATCTAAAGTAGATCGATCTAATCTCTGGAAATGGGGTCTTAGATACAAATATTTTTTGTTACTTGACCGAGTAGTTTCCCTTACAAAAAAGTCCTATAAGATCCTATTGGATTGTATAGGAAATTGGCCTAATTGCCTGTAGGATGCTACAGGATCTTACAGGATCCTATTCGTTTGGGTTGTTCTTATTCAAATCTGTATAACAAACCATGTGATGGAAACAGTGACACGTGCTCTGAAGCAGTGTGTAATATAATGCAATTGGTAAATCATCCCTCTAAAATTAAAATAAGAGTACTAAAACATTGCTGAAGATGCCAGCAAATATTGGCATTTTTTAATTCAGCTCAAAATCTAGTGCATGATCCCTTCAACTATCTTCTTCAGAGCTATAAGATTACCTGTCAAATGATACTCCTCCAGGGTTGCCATGGCGCCCTTCAAATCCAGATCTGCCACCCGAATGCAGCCATCTGCTGTTGCCAAGACAGGTTTGTCTGAAGCAGCCCAGTCTATATCATTGATTCTTGGAAGCTCTTTGGGGCACTTCAAAGAGCTTACTTGTTCCAGCTGTAATGGTATTTCATTTCTTAGAAGCTAGCTACTCATGGGTAGCAAAACTGTCTACATAAAAACCATTATCATGGCAAAATAAGTGTAAGTCTGAAGTAGACTACAAGTGCAGAGAAAATATGTTACACAAGGAATTTTAGTTTTATTATATACAAACACCTGTGAACAATTAAAAGATCATAATAAAGACTCGTCATTTCAACATTATATGTAAGCTGCCAATATTTTTCTTCTGTTGAATATAACTGTTTCATGTAATGTCATTTTGACAGGCTAATTAAAGCAGTGTCAGATACTGAAATAGAAAAATTATTCATACATCTTTGGTGTCCCATATATCAGCACCATCATTATACATAACTAACAGTTTCTGGTTGCCTCGACCAGGGGCAAACTTGACCTTTCTGATCCAACCACGATGAGTAGGGATGGCCCTGGAAAACATTTGGTATATTGTGAAAGTAACATTTAATCAAACATGTACAATAAAAATGCATCATAAGGAAAAACAACTTTTACCAAAAAGCTCATGCGAAACTTATTTTTATGTATTTTTCTTACTTCATAATATCAGAATGAAAATTAAGGAACATTCACAGCTGTACGACAAATGTTAATTTGGCATTCAAACAAAAATGCTCCTTACTGGCAATTACATAAAAACATTTTAAGGAAGAAGAAAATTGTGAAAATGACAAAAAAGAGTTCATGCAGACATTTTAGTTGATAATTACTTTGACAGCCTTGCCCTAAGATCCCATATGTTGAGATTTCCATCCACATCGCCCATCACCATAGTGTCACTCTTCCAGGCCAGACTGGTGATGCTACCCATGCCATTCTGTCAACACACAAATCAAACAGTGTACAGAGAACTGCGGGTAATTATCAGACAAAATAAAAAAATATTTAGAAAAAGAAAATGTGCCTGCGTACTTTGCCTGGGTGGATTTGAGGTGCAGATATGACTTTTTATCTTAAAAGGGACTGAAATGCCATCAGAATCAGTATTAAGATTCTTCAACCTGCACATACATTTTAGAAAATTGTATTATAAATGTAGCACTATACCCTGCATCTTCTCTTCTTTAACAAGACTTTTTTCAGCTTTATTGCATAATATACATGTATCATACCATTACCAAAAAATATTTTTAAGAATTCCAGTTTTAGATTCTACAATTTATCAATTCATTTCAGAAATATCATGCAGAACTACATGTACCAAGCTGATTACCAGACCTTGAACAAAGAAAGTTCAATGTTCATGACATTATTAAAGTACCTCTGGTGGAATCTTGGACCCATCTTTGATGATACTGCCCTCTACAATAAAATGATACAGTAGACCATCGGCATCTGTGAACACAAAATGTTCCCTGGAATGGCCTGCTGTTGTCTGGGAGCTGCCTGGCTTGTCTGAACTGCACAAAAATAATAAAAACTTACATCTCCCTATTCTGTTAAGATTCACTAACATAATACTGTCAGATTTTTAAAAAATCTATAGAATATAACTATTTTCTGTTCTTAACTGTAATTGTTGCTCATAAGATGACAACAGCATAAAAAAACCCTTCTAAACCAATCATGCAGACTTATTTTTGAACTTGACCTGCTACTGTAAAACAACAGATAACAGCTGAATGTTAAAAACAAAATGGAAACTGTGACGGTAAATAATATTGTCTTACTTGGTTGTGGTTTCAGTCGAAATTGCTGCTGGTGCCGAGGTTGTAAGGTCCGTAACTGACAATGTTGTGACTCCCTCATTGGTTTGACGCTTCTTCAGGGTCTTAGTGCTGTGAGAGGGTGCCCAGCACTAGACAAAAGGAGGTTCGATAAATATGAGCTAAATTATAATCTTTATGTTAACAATCTCAAACAAAGATATTCATTACTGTAACCAACCTTGGTTACCACTGTATATGAAAACAACAACAACAACAACAACAAAAGAATATATCAAAATAACGCAATTTCTCTGCTCAATTCATGGCCAAGGGAGGTAATTGTGCAAGTACATATGCAAACACAGGACTGATAAAGTCCTCCTTGTTGGTATTCTATAAGATGACCAAAACTTAGGTAAGACAAATTGTGGACTTTGCCTTTCAAAATGATTTTGAACAACAATTATCTTCTATGGAAGACTCAGTCTACTGGGCAGACTAGCTCCAGGTCCACCTACTGAAGCTCACTGCACATTCACAAAATTTAGACCTTACTCACCAAAGCTGTTGTTCTTGGAAAATTCCTTGGCATCTCTCGTATGATTGACAGAGTCCTGAGATCCCACAACTCAAAAGGTTTGTCCTTGAACACAACCACAAAGTACTGCCTGCAATTAAAAATCCAAAATCATAACATGTGCAATGAAAACAACACCATTATGCAGGTTATTGCAATAAAATCTACGACAATCTTCTCTGGGGACAATCTTATCACCATCTATAAAATCAGTAGGCACTGTATAATTCAACTAATTGGAACCTGGAAGAATCAATCACATACCTAAGTAGAGAATAGATGAGTTAATTAGATAATGTGACCAATAAATTATGTACGAAAATATTAAACTGGAAATATAATACTTTTTAATAATCTGAACTGGATATGTTATCAGTTACCTTAATGGCGATACAGCTATCAGTTCTATAGGAGACTCTTCCTCCCTGTTCTGTCTAACTTGAGTTACAGTGCCTATCAAATTTTAAATAATTCTTCACAATTCATAGTATAATTGATATATTAAACCTATTGAATAACAAGGAAATTTACTCTCTGCTGTGAAAAGTCATAAGTACTGTACAAAATCTAAGAAAACTTTTTAAACTTAGGGTAATATAAGATAAGGGTTGCATCCATTCTCCATATTTTCAAAACTGAACAGGCATGTGTGATAATACAGTGTATACCTGACTGCACATTAACCAGGACCAATTCATTCTTCACTTGACTGCTGGAGCTGATGCCAGAGTGAGCAAAGGACAGGAAGGCAGTGAGGCTTACCCAGTCAATGCCCCTAAAAACAAAACATAAAAAGGACATGTTATCATGTTGCTACAATTCTAAGCTTATAGACTGGCATGCTGAATAATTATTCAAAATTTTTTTTTAATCTTAACTTTCTGACATTACTTTAGGAAACCTCTCAAATAATAGTTGTGAATTCCAAAACATATGAATAAAGCACAAGTATATTTTCTCTAATTGTATTTTGATCTTAATGTATAAATCTTTTCTTCTTTATTTTTATTTGCACTTACATATCTGTATAACTTCCACCTTTTGGTTGCTATGATTTTTAATAAACTTATTATTATACAAGTCCCCAATTACAATAAAAGCTGCCTGAACCAAAGAGAAAAATTAATAGTGAGCCCAGTTCAAATAGCATGCTGAGACTGTACATTTAAATCATTTTTTTGAAAAGAATAAACAAAATCGGTTTTGGTCAAAATTTCAGGAAATAAAAACATCCCTCTAAATGCAATCTTACTTGACAGCTGAGGAATGCACACTATATTCTCTGTACTGCTCTCCACTGCTGACATTGAAGACCTGCACAGTGCCATTCGGGGTGCCTGGAGTGAGGAAACAATACACACATAACACATGTATCTTATAAACTTGACAGAAATAGTTTATCTCTTTTGTTTGTCTTTTTATTTACTAGCACATGTATTACCCTTTGCTAACTAATAGTTTGAATATTTAAATTTACTAACAGCTAACATATGCACGTAAAAAACGGTTTGTACAAAAGATCATTTTCTTGACAAAAATTAAATTTTTTATATATCTGTTATTTTAATCAAAATTGTAAGGGCAGTATTGCCTAGCCATTGCATGTACTTGTGAATACTGAGGATATCTTTACTAACCAACCGCCAGCAGAGGTTTGTAGGTGCTGAAATTCTTAGTAGTCAGAGGTGGACACATCTTGATGACCAGAGGAGCTGGACCTAGACCAGACATCATCCCAGTGAGGACAAACTTGAACACAATACCATGCCTGCTCTTGCTGGCCAGGCTATCTGGACTGCACACCTGTGTGTTGCCTGAGAAGATAAAGTACCCCATCAGAAATACAAAAATAATATCAAACTCTTTTGGACTTTCATTGATAAATGAGATTTAGAAAATGAAACTGTTGAAATATTTTTCATAAAGCTCTGCATGTTATGAAAATTACACATTGTGTCAACTTATAAAGCTCTGCATGTTATGAAAATTACTTTGTCAAACTGAAATTCACAAATAAATAAATAAAAAAAAATTGCTCACCTATGTAATCATTGAGTGTGCTCTTAGGGAAAGGTGCATTAGACACCAGAGGAAGCTGACATTCAAAAGCTGAGAACATGAACTTCTGCACTTTACTGTGACCAGGAGTATACATAGGAGAATTGCCAGAGAGACTGTCCTGAGGAAGCAAATAAAACTGTCCAGTCAAACTAAATCAGAACATCAATGTAATGAAAAATGATTTTATAAATATTCTTTGTAATTAAAAGCACACACACCTTTTATGAAGAAAATTAAACTTAATTTATATAACAAGGAATTTAAGTTACAATTTGTCAAGTTGAACTCACCCTATGATAAATTTTCTTTAGACAAATGGCCAGATTATTACTGCCAGGTTCAAATTTTGAATGAGAAGAATGATGAAAAATTTGTTTGGTCATAAAAATCTTACTTGTACTCAAGAACAACTCAATATTTTGCAAATGTATAATTTCAATGACAGGCTTATCATGTTGTCAAAATGAATAAGTAATTGGAATAGAAAATAATTGAAAATGAAAACAGATGAATGGGCAAGACATGGTAGTGTCATTTTTATATTAACCAATCAAAAAACAATGCTCACTTCACTGTCAACAGCCATCAAATCCCAGACTAAGACACGCCCATCACTCATGATGAGGCTTATGTTCCGCTCTGTCACTGGGCTGCACACCATGCCGTACACTCTCGCATGCTTGGTTAGACGCATGGGATCTGACTGGCAACGTAGATCATAAATCATGTCTGGCTGGCTCACACCAATACCGTTTTCTTCTGTACAAAGAATTAATGTGTAGTGTACAAAATTAGGCATTTATTTACTTTTATGGTCAAATAATTAGTATTCAGCTTTTACACTGAAATCCAAGGTATTTGAGGAAGTGAACTGCAAGTTAAGACTATAAGACTATGGGAACTTTTTCTTGCTCTATAATAAGAATAATTTACAAAATTGATGAAAAATAAAAGATCTAATGTTTCATTTAAAAATATCGGGCTTGATTATTAAGTTTGAGGTTGGTACTAGTAAATGAAGAACACAATCCACTGTGTGCTGTACTGACATTAGTGTATTCTACATATACAAAATAAATAATGCCATGTTACATGTAACAACTTTGTACTTAAGATCAAAATACTTGTACAGTAGACCCAAGTACCCTATTTGACATTAAAAACAAACAGATTGCTTTGTATAAAATAATAAAATTGAGGAATGATTGGCATCTCTTTAACTTCTGACAATCTGGCAATGTCCCAATACACAGAACAATTCCTTGCACTAACCTTGTGTGCCATATGTTCCCACTTGTTCTGGAGTGGCTGCCACTGCTGCCCCCTTGTGTCTGACTCTTACAGTGATTGACCCATTGTCATGAAGACCCAAGAGAACATCTCTCTGACTACATGGGATAATCTGAAAGTTTGAGTATAAATATGTACATTCCCTTCTTACAGAATCAAAATGTCACTGGAACTGAGTCGCTATAATGTTTTGGTTTAGACTTTTATTACAGGTGACCAAATTACTATAACTCCATAAATTCATAGATTTACATGTACCATTTGTAATCTAAGTCATAACCACTTTTCATAAATGAAGCAAAAGAACAACAACACTAACCTGTAAGCCAGGTTCACTTTCACTCATAAAATCTTAGGACAGGACACACAGGAATAGCCATAACACCCTTAGGCCGCATTCTCAACGAATTGAGCAAGGTTTTACAAATCCTGAGAACTAAAAATAGCGGTCCTACATGAAAGAAAAACCATTTTTAGTTCTCAGGATTTGTAAAGCCTGGCTCAATTCGTTGAGAATGCGGCCTTAGTCATATAATATACCTGAGCAAAAGATGATCCAGTTCTGTCAATAGGGATAATACCAACTGTCTGGTTAATCTCCAGGTCCAGTATTAATACCTCCCTGGCATACAGAAGTATGATGTGGTGCCGGCAAGTCTGGTGGTAGGTTAACTGCAGGCACTCATTCAGGGTCACATTGACTTCTTCCAAGGGCACTGTTCTTAAGTGGTATAAAACATTTCTGAGATGAATGAAGAATGTGATTTAATATTGCCTGAGCAATAGTTTCAGGCACACAATAAAACAATGGAAAATTCTAAAATAAAAACAAAATTGATATGGTTGGCATTTGGGTGTGGGGATTTTTGATTATCCACAACCAAAGGACATGCCTGCTCAAATACATGATACAGAAACCACTGACTGCCATATTAGGAACTTTGTCTAAGAAAATGATGAAACTTGGCTCTGCTCACTTCTCTTTCTTTTCTCCTTGGAGTAACTGGCTCATTCTCTTTAATGTGATCTTACTGGACTTTTTCTCTCCATTCACAGCAACAGGAGCTACAATAAAATATTTTTTGTCAGAGAGAAAGCCAAGGAATCAATTTGATATTAAAAGCTGGGCATTTAATCTTATCTTGTAAATTGAGACTTTTTTCAAAACACATATGCCAATTATGTAAAAATTATGAAATTTTAGCAAGCATTTACCTCATAGGCATGTAAAATACATTAAAAAACTGATATTTCTTCTAGTAACAACATATTTTAAGCAGAGCAAAAAGGCAATGAATGCCTAGAACTTTTAAATTAGCCTAAAAAGAGTGAGCAAAAAGAGCTCTATAAAATGTTTTCATCAATAGTATGCTTTCTGAGTTTGGAACTCCACAATCTGTAAGTTTATATCACGGAGCAACAACTCACAAAGTCACAAAAAAGTCCATCATATTTTAGCATCAAAATTCTGTTCAAGCAATTTAAAAACTCAGAAGAATAATAAAAAATACCTTGCACAGCAGGCAATTGAGAACTGGGACTGGAGACAAAAAACTTTTTCCCATTACTGGAGGGAACCTTGACCACTGAGAAGTCATCAATAAAAACTATACAGTCTTGACCCAGGACTGAAAAGACAAATAAAATTTGTTGAATAATTAACTTACCATTCAGACATCCAACAAATGGTATCTGTCAATGTTACCATCTCATTTATACAAAAATCTTCAGACACAATATATTTTTATAGACAACTAACAGTAGTATTGTAATTTTAAAATAAACAATTGCCAAAGACAATTCATCTCATTTTTATACAGCATTTCCTCAAATATTTTGACACCATGATAGCATAATTTTCATTAATTAGAAGCTTAGAGGAAAATACATTCCACCTAATTTAACATTTGTAAATGAACAAGGTAAAAAATATTTTCCTTAATAGGAACTTGTTCTTGTCCTTATAAACTTGTTCAGCAAATAAACACTCCTATCTTTAACCACTTTGAACTGATGACCTACATGCCACATTTTTGGAGTCAAATGGGTCAAAAGAGAATGATGTCAGAGTTTCAGTGTATGTTTTCTTCCACAGTTTCTGGCCTGTGTCCGCTCTCCACAGCACCAGAGAGTATGGAGGACAGAGGGTCACCAGCAGGTCATGGGCGTGGTCCTGGTAGGACAGCCATTCCATATCTGAGAAACAGACAGCATTGGTGTTATCATAATTATTTGTCTTGAATACTTGATTTAATATCCTTACAGCAGCTATAAGATACCCCATGCTTAAACTGCTGCTTCAAATTTAATGTCCTGTCATTAACTTCTATTCACATTCAGGCAATATATGACAATAACATAAAACATTAAAAATGATATATTTCACTCACCTACACATGCAAACAAACATGCACACACATGCATGCACTCCCATCTGTGCGCACACAAACATGCACGTGCACACACACACACACACACACACACACACACACACACACACACACACACACACACACACACACAGTTTTAACAATAAAACTGCTCACCTTGAACAGGTTTGTTTCCATCAGCAAAGTCTATTTTACTTGTCCCAGTGCTAATGCTCCAAATCACTATCCTGCCATTAGTGTCTGCTGAAGCCAGACGTAGGGGGTACCCTGTCACAACATCATGGAAATAATTCTCTTTCCCCCACTTCACCTGGAATAGGAAAGCGGAACTGTGCATAAGATGCTTCTGAAATACTGGTAACACACTGTGGTAAAGAGAACGGAAGGGATTATATCTAAAAACTGCTATATAATTCCAATCAGAAATTATACTGTAATGTTACAATTAAGTGAAAAACATACTTTGATGTCACATTTCAGAATAAGGTAAGTATTTAAAAAAAAAGGTAAGTATCAAGGTTACCTTAACTACATTTCCTCTGTGCTTCTCAAGGGTCTGCAAAATCTGTTTTAATGAGAAAAGAATTAAAATAAGAGAAAAACTGTGCAAATATTCTGAATAGTAATGAAAAGTAAGAAATGTAATATAAACATATTTATAACTTATACTCATTGTGACAATAGAAACTTTTAAATTGTTAAAGAAAATGTTGAATAATTAGAAAAATGTTACAGAAATATTTAACGATAAAATGACATTTTACCTGAAGGTTCTGTGTGTCAATAACCACAACTAGGTTTTGACATCCATATGCAAGGAGGCCTTGCCATCCCCTATAAACAATGAAAATAAATAAAACATTACACAATAAAATGGTAATGATTCAATTTGGTCAAGTGTAGCTTTAAAATGTTACATGTAACATTTTTTTACTCTGCAAATTTACATGTCAAGACATTTAATCTACTGACAATCAGGGATGCTTATCACCTGCATGATCAGTTTCAGTGGCACCCACGTGACAATGCTGCAGGCTGGAAATCAGTTGACATATCTTACATGTGAATGCTGCAGAGGCAGCACTTTATTTAAGTGTTAGAAGGTATACCTATATATTGAAATATGAAACATGTACATGGCTATTTGTAAAGTTGTGTTTTGTTTGTTTGCAGTATATGGTACTACATTCTTATAACATTACTTGGGTAGGTTTGATTGGATCCACCTTATACGTATTAACCCACTTATGCTAAACTTATGTAAATGCAAATTGTATTTTAGATTATTTTCATATATAAATTTGTTGAATTAATGTTGCCAGAAACAATCAAATCTGACAAATTTCACTGCCTGTGAACTATCTTGGCACAGTTGTAAATGGTTGGTTTTTAATTATAGAAATTGTAAGTCAGTTTGAGAAAGAGAGCTCCAAAAATGATGGGATTTAAGAATGACTATTTAATTTTTCCAATACAGAGGTATGGGGTGTGTCAGGAAAGGAGGGCCAAAGGTTGGTTAGTCAGAGAAAGTTACCATTTACCCCAGTTGAATTCTGAAACAATGATTTTTTTTTTTGGTAAATCTTGCAATGTGCACATTTGATCATTTCAGCCTTGGCATTTTATAGCTACATGTATTTATCTATCAATAAATTCTCACCAAGCTTTTTCCACGAATATTTGGACAATATATGTTATGTACTTTCTCTTTCTTGTGACAGCTTGGCCTACCATGAAGAACTCAGTGTTTCCTCTGTGTTCTCTCAGTGTTAAATACATATACAAAGCCAAAGAGGCGGTTCTTTTAAAATGACCATCTTGGTCTAGAAAAGGGAGTGTGGGTGAATACTGGGTACATTGTTAGAATTTTGATGAAGCCAAGCCTTTTTACACCAAATTATGGTTGCAGGTTAAAAGTTAAGGGTCTTCTAAAAAGTATGATTGAATCTAAGTAAACAATTCACAAGTTAAAAGAAATCAAAATATAAATAAAAAATGTTGCCAGAAATTACAGTGCTGTCATAATGTTCAAAGTAATCAGCACTTACCAGTCGCAGGCCCCTTTATTTTGATGATGCAGAGCACCAGAGAGAATCCTGGAAGGTACACGCATTGTTAACCTGAACTACTACATGCAATAATGTCAATAGGCTCGGATCACGCGCTTACAACCCTGTCCCTGGGGCCATGTTAGTGCGATCGAGATTTTCGGTCGCCATGTTGTCATATGATGTAGAAGATGTTGAGATTGTTAAGCGCACCTAGCACAATCGGGTGTACGATGAGATACGATCTCCTGCGTTGGTATAAAAATCCGATGATGGACTTATTCCTCCATTTAGAGGATTTCCTCCTTTTTGTGCGAGAAAGAACATTTAGTCTACAAATTTGTTAAATTTCACATTAAATAATTAAAATGGATTTAATTCAGGGGGGGTCCCCCCTTTTTTTTTTAACATTCTCTTGATCCACTTCTCAATCCTATCTCCTATCTGTAATTGCATTAATAAAAAAAAAAGGTAAGACACCCAAACCCAATATAGAGGTGCAATTGATGTCACAAGCATGTTATTAAAAATATTTACTGCACAGATTGCTAACTGTGTTTGATTATTTTAGGGTCCCACATGAAGAAGCTTGTATAAAAGTTTCACTCTCCTGGAACCATGAATAATTAAAAATTATTCATCGTTTAACCCCAAAAAGGAACATTACTGTCACAAATACAAAACGTCCAACTGTGAAACGTTCTACTCACTTTGAAAATTCAGTCATCACTGGTTTTGTTCATTGATTTATCTCCTACAAGCATAACGTTGCTAAAAATTATAATAATCTTCTGTATAGACCAGTTAATTGTTTTTGAGCGACTTAAGTTTGCTTGTCACAGAATATTAAAAAATGGGGAAAATACACCCTACCGACAGTAAAATAAGCATTAAATAAACATGTTTCCCTTCATGATCCAAAGATTATATCAGAAATGTCAAACTATCATGGAACCACAATATATTGTTCGGTCAGCAAAAGAAAACATTGTATCTCTTGCACACAAGTACTTGAACAAAATGAAACACATTTTGACAATTTTTCTAGGGAACATACGTTACCTACCCTAGGTTCTAGATTCCGGTATTGCCAGCTCGATCTTGATTTCATATATAACCCATAGTAGCAATACCAGGTAAAAGCGACTCCACCACAAGGTATATTTAGTAAGCTAGCTTTTACGTTGCTCTGACACTCAGGGTAACGTTACCTAGTATAAGCCATGACGCAAAGCCCCTTGAGATACAGTTTAAATATTTATTAAAACGTCCTAACGTCATGTCTAATTTACCATGACTGAACCACTTAAAAAAATATCGGAACGCGGCATAAAAATGAAAATTAAATGGCAAGAACATACGTTACCGTACGTTTTTTGGAACATACGTTACCATATAGGGCTCTATGCGTAATGTTAAAGATATGAAGTCTTTGAAAACACTCCTGTGTGATTTTGCGAATGCTTAAAAGTCGCATGGGGCAGTATTGATGAGTTCGTTGCGATGGTTCTTCTTGATGATTGGGGTTAACCTTGTTTTGAATATTTTTTAAAATAAGCCAGTTTATCAGTTAAAACTGATAAACTGCCTTGTTCTTCAATAGGCCCATTCTATTCTAGTTTAATCATTGTAGGCCTATGTACCTACATCCTTAATTGCGTTTTGCTCCTCTCCTCAGTTTATCATGTGGTATTTCATTTTATAGGTATCAATAATATAGCCTACTATCAATAAGTACCAATAGGTGAAATTTACATGTAGGGGCCTATGCAAAAAAAAAAAAAAAAAAAAAAAAACTTCTGAACTAAATAAAAAACAAAACTATGATATTGAAAACTACATGTATGAAGTCGAAGATACTCAAAGTAAAGGAAATAAGTGAACCAAACGTGCGCAGTAAGGACATTGCATTTGGGAAGTTTGTTACAATTAACTTAAACTCGAATTTTGCAAAAGATCTGACACGCAGCATCCAGATCGAAGATGCTGAGGTCCAAACGCTAACTTCTCATAACATGAGCGCAAAGCGATGACTTACATTCCAGTACATATGCAGCTGTGCTTGCAGTATTTTGTGACTGCTCATATTTTGGTGGTACTTAAAAAACAAAACAAAACAAATAATAATGATAATAATAATGTTTATTCAAAGTATAAAATCCGTTTAAAATGCTCAGTAGATTTTACAAGGTAAATGTTATAATTCAAGAAATGGAAACATTATTGATATGAGGAAAATAAACAACTAAAATATTGAGAGTATAGTTACATAGTAGGCCTACAAAATTTAAGATAGTTTAACACCAGCAAATTTGCTGCGCATTGTTTAAAATTAAAATTTTCAGTTCTTTCTCAAATTGTCAGGAGTCTCTAAGATGTTCAAGAACACTGAGGAGCCATTCATTAGGCCCATTAACTTTTAGAGCGATGTTTTTTTATCTGGTTTACATGGTATCAGTAATAATTGATCAAATGATGTTACGATTTAGAGTATGGTGTTTACGTAATTATAGTAAGTGTGTGTGTGTGTGTGTGTGTGTGTGTGTGTGTTGTGGGGGGGGGGGGCAGACGTAGGGGGTACCCTGTCACAACATCATGGAAATAATTCTCTTTCCTCCACTTCACCTGGAATAGGAAAGCGGAACGGTGCGTAAATGCTAAAATACTGGTAGCACACTGTGGTAAAGAGAACGGAAGGGAAATATTGCTACATAATTCCAATCAGAAATTATACTGTAATATTACAATTAAGTGGAAAACATACTTTGATGTTACATTTCAGAATAAGGGTTTATATCTAAAAATTGTGCTAAAATGCTAAAAATAGTACTAGTTGCTTGGGTTATTGATAAAATATTGTATGCATAAAAACCGGTTTTAAAACCGGTGCTATGTGATTGTCCCTGGGTGTGCGGGCTAAGAGACATGCTGAAATAACTGTACATGTTTATTTTAATGTTTTTCTTACTGAGAAACAGGTTTTATAGTTAACCATTTTGCATATTATCTATAAGGCATGATATCTGATATCTAAACTGAAAATATATTAGGAAAAAATAGGGGAAAAAACGCACCACCGCACCATTTTCAAAATTTTTCATGACGAAAAATTACTTTTTTGGCCTAATGAATGCGTTTAGGGGGCTCAGATGCTGTTGTTTTAATTGTAAAGGGCGATCACAATTCAGGTTCCCGATTCAAAGGTTTGGCTTCTATAATAGCTCTGATTTCGTTAGCGGAGGAAAATGTAAAATCCTGGGCACTAAGGCACTGGGACTTATAACGATTTTTCGCTAAGCACACGACGTAATCAATTAGATCTAGCTCCTCCGCCATATCTTCCTGTTGCTGTGGCACTTTTGCGATCATTTCTTTGTGTTCCGTATCTGGGTTCATCATTCGTCCTCTAGCACTGTCCAGTATCTTTTTTGCCACAGCTGCAAGTTCTCCTTGTGTTTTGGGATACGGTGAGTTGGCAAGCCACGAACCCGGTTTTCCTTCCATCACATAATAACTTATTAAGTCAAGGTTTAGGTAGTGGGCCATTGCTGCTATACTAGACTCTCCGTGTAAAAACAAGTCACATTTTGCTAACGTTAGCACATCTCTAAGAACAGCCCTGCCATTCGCTCGGGCAAACTGCGGGCTTTCGTAAGGATTGTGCACAGCATCTGAATAAAAATTTGTCTCTCGAACGGCTTTGTTCCAATGAACTTTATTTCCAAATTCTTCTTTAAACCTTTTGACAGCCTCCTCATTGTCTGATGCCACAAATATCCGGATAGACTTGGAATTATTTTCTTTGTATTTAATTTTATTGCGTAATTCTTGTGGGAGAACGTTGTCAGGATTCACCACTACTTTTATGACTTTTTTGGTCTCGGCTATCCATTGATCTAATGAAATGAGTTTTCCTACCTCATCCCAATGATCAGTTGCTCTAACATGTACTCCAATATTGAAATATCCCCTCATTGCTTTGTTGTACGCCGCCTCAACAGATTGTTTAACTACAAATGCCGGCCTGAAGTACTCTTTTAGCACATAATGAGCCAGCAGTCTAGTGTTATGCGTTATCTCTCCATCGAAACTAACTTCTGGCATAGACCCTTCTCTAGTTTTTTTCTTAAAACTTAGATTCGCCAAATTATCTATTCCATATGATTTTACTACAGGCTCATGAGACACTATGCAGATTTTATGTTCTGGCTTATTCTTGTCCCCATCTTCTAGAGGCTCGAAGAACCAATTAAAATGATTCACCTGTTGTTTGGATTCGCTTCCACAGAAATTGCAGTGGTACCATTTCACTATGGGTTCACCTCCCAATAAAAGACATGATGTCAGTAGTTCTACGGCGTAAAGCACTGCGGATATCATCGCAGGTCCATCATGGCCACAGTAAGATAATGTGTCCTCTATGTAACATGTCACAGAATTTGAGCGCAGAGAAAGGTCTCTATCGTACGATATCACAGGCCCAACATCCCGTCTGAAGTTTTCGAGTTGACTGAGTTCTATTTTTGTTTGCTTTGCAATCCATTCTAGAATGGTACGCCTTGAATGAAGAGTGGCATTTTTCAACTGAAATTCTGAAATGGATTTTCCGTCAATAAACCCTAAATCCTTTAGTTTTTCGTTTAAAAACTTTGCATTCAGCGCCTCTCCATTTAGCGACGATAACTGATTTACAGTCTCTATTTTATCGTTCCTTTTGGTTTTAGTCGGTATCATACATACCATATAAAGTAAAAACAAAAGACCAACAATAGCACTTAAATACATCATGCAAAGGAATTTCCGTAGACAACTGCGTTGACACTGCGTCATATCTGTGAAGTTGAGTGCTCTCTCCTCACTGGGATATTTTGCAAACTCCTCCCTGTGTATATATCTGACGTCAGCAATATAGTAGAACTCCCACGAGCAACTCAATAATAAATTTTGTACACAAAAAAGATGCACTTGCCCTGGCATAAACTACCATACGGGTGATTTCACTAATTGCGGAAGATGTGAAACCCCTTTATAAATTGTTCAACCATTTGATAAGTTCTAGTTCTTGGTTTACACGTGAAAATTGGAATTCTGCATAGTTACGTAATATTAATTGGATCATTTTATCGCTCTCGCTCCATCTAAAACCTTTGTACTATTGCGCAAATGAGCAATGTGCCCGTGGAATGTGAATGAATAATAAGAGAAGTGCAAGGTGAATGGTTTGATCATCATCATGTCTAAGGCCCTATTCCCATAGATTTTAGATCGATCTATCCCCGCGGGGAGTCTCACTAGATTACTGTCAGATAATCCGACTTAAATGTCCGTTCCGCCTACTACAAGCTGTAAGGAGGTAATTAACTTTCGTGTCCGCCCGGCTGACAGCTATTTAGCGTGAACCCCCAGGGAGTTAGGTCGATCTAAAGTAGGTCGATCTAATCTATGGAAATGGGTTGTAATATTCACTGAACAAGCGGAAGGCCTTGACAATATATCAGATACTGGCATAAATTCTCACTTTCCGAGATGATAGATTTCGCGTTTCAAGATTCTAGCAATGTTTTAACTCAGTATTAATCCAGATTTGAGACAGGTAATGATAAACCGGTCACAATAACCAAACTGTCTAGTCGGCTTTGATTTCATCTACATGCAAATACAGAAAAAGTTGCAACAATTTTCATGACAGAATTATGCTTATGGCATTTTTTCACAAAAGTTATATCTAAATAAACTCCAACACGATACTGCAGTGAATATGTTATGGTAAGTACAAATAATTTAAGTTATTTTTCATAAAGGTAACGAATGGACTAACTGATTTAAAGTTTTTCGGTTAGTCATCTTTTGCGAAATTTCATTTAACTATGGTCAATTTTTTAGTTATCTAAATCTGAAGTTCGGTAAACATGTTTTTTTTTCTTTCTTTATGCCGATTAATTCTATTGCAAAACTCTCCCCACTGATCTGATAGTCCATATGAATAGCCCGGCGTTAGCAATTTCCGACCCCAAATTACAAAGGCACTCATTATAAAACGTACTTGACATGGTAGTAAAAATGTTGTTACGTTTTTTGTTGTGATCTGCACAATTTACAGACTCCCTACATATCCCGAAATAACGTAGTGCATGTATATACTGAGCGACACGTCAGTGCTGATGGGTCGTAAGAGGGGTAGCCATGCAGATCGTGTTCTGCCGTATGCACAAGGCTAATTATCCCCGAGCCATTAACTACGTATTGTGCTTTTTTGAACTTGGTTGTTAAGCAAAGAGCGCATTCAGAACAGCTGATCCAAGGACCAACTAAATATGGCCGACCCTACTTTAAAGGAAGCCGCTCAATCCCCTGATGGTCTACCCCTCCCCCCCCCCCTCCTCACGCGCCATTAAACGGATTAAATCTCGGCTATTGCTAAGCCCCTGCAGGGACGACGCGTGTGGAGGCGGGGAGACCATCAGGGAATTAGTCGGCATCGCTTTTAAGTGAGTCGGCCTCCAAGGCTGATTGATAGAACCCCCATTACCTCCACAAAACCTTACATTTATAGTTCCACACATTCTTTATATTCCTGTATCGTTTCGTACTGGATGACATATGGTTTTCACCTTTTCTCCAACCAAGGAGGTTTATAAACCGCAATAATACATATATACATCTTGCTTCGACAAGTGTTGATTGTATTATCCATAACCATAAGAAAAAACCATATGAAATATTGTACAGTTGCACGTGTGAAGTAACATCAGAAGCTTAATTGAAATATACACTCTGGCATATTAAAATATGTCACGCCCAGCACTTTAGATACATAAGAAGTCATCCGTTGGAATGAGAAATTAACAGCTGTAATTTGGATGAGTATACTCTAGGCCTAACTCACATAAAGATAAGATCAGAGTTTCACATTTTAAAGGTATGGGAAGTGAATTGTTGGCGCAAAGTACAACGTAAAAAGGGATTGTATTGCGCTTTCAGCACTTTTTCTCCAACAGCGTCAAATACCAATTTTACATCATTCATCCAAACACCATCTAAGCTCTTTTCTTACACTGATTTCATAAAATCGTTCAAGATGATTTCCACCTCTCGGAGCAATCTACAATACCGATTCTTTTCACAAGTAAGGAAATAAACTGAATTCAACATAGTATGAAATCACATCATGCTAATTCATCACAAGACTTGCTTTATTTTATACAAAAAAGTCGCCCATATGGCTTTAAAACCAGTAGGCCATCCTCACATTTATTACTCTGTGTGCGTCGCTGTCACAGCAAGTATGAGGCTCTCATATTTCTTCACATTTGCAGTCTTGGTTGGAACAGGTCGGTTTCGGTTTCAGACTTTATAAATATTGCCTCATATTTATATTTGACCAATCCATTAAGTACCTGTAAGTATCTAAAAAGCGGTATACAAGTGCTGGTAACAAATAGGCTTAGTGCACATACGGTACAAAGGATAAACTACCATATTGGTTATATACATATTGTAACTACTGTACATGTAGAACTTATTATCGTCTTTATGAGAAAGATGACAAAACTGATTTAATGAAATTTCTTTCAAATTCGTTCCGTGCCATCTAGTAACGGCAGTGGATCCTCCATTCCCGTATTGTTACATGGGCCGATCAGAGCTGGAAGTTGGCGATATTCTCACCAACGATGAGTATCTCTGTAACGGACCATATAAACTTGTTATGCAGTCTGACGAAAACCTAGTGCTTTACGATATGAGCGCTGAAAATAAGGTACTTAAATAAATGCACCTACATATATACCTACATCAATCCCTTCATTTTAGCAACTTAAGGCTTCAGGAATGCCTGACAGGTTGCTTTCAGTAAAGTAGAGCCTAATCTCTACCGGTACGTCCAATTAATAAAATAGTTTGCAATTATGAAAAAAGGGGGGGTCAGAATTCGATACCATGCAAAAGATTCATGGAATCGATGTAAGTAGAAAAAGATTTTCATGGGCCTTTCAGTGTAATTTGATGGGAGAGCGTGTACATGTATCATCAGCAATCCACAAACTGTATCGAACGCAAATTAAATTTCAGATCATTTGGGCCTCTGGAACGGCCAGTAATATGCCTAATGTCGAACAAATACAAGTCCAGTTGACGTTGAAACCCGACGCCAATATTGCAATATCAATCTTGTTCAATGGTAAATGGATCCAAAAATGGTCGACTCATCACGGCAGCCCTAATCGTAGCGCAGCTTGGATGGAAATCGACAAAGAGGGACAAATGGCAGTTTATGATATACATGAACAACTTGTATGGAAAATGAAGGGAAATGGTAAGTAATTTGTGTTCAAGCATGCCTTCAAATTGTCTGCGTGGCCACTAATTACATCTTAAGTAATTTAAAAGTAACCGTTTTAACTGGACTGAATTTAAGAGTAAGATGAGAGAAATGCAAGTCATTGAAGTCTTTATTTCATTTTGGCCAAAACGAAGATTTCCCACAACAATCGTTAATGAATTCGTTCCGACATACAGTTAGTCCTTGTTTTTTTCTAAAAAGTTTTTTTGTAATAATCTCTTAAGAGATTATAACGGAGGTAGGCCTATAGCCATCTATGGAGGTCACGTGGTCTGACGGCAAGCACAGATTCCAGAACAACCGCCGTTGTGGTGGTTAAATAGAATTTATTATATTTCTACGAGTTATTGACAATATATTTATTGTGAAAT
Source organism: Lingula anatina (assembly GCF_001039355.2). The sequence continues at coordinate 227,777 of NW_019773848.1, read as the reverse complement.
ATGGATCCTATACGAAGAATTGTCATCCCTTTAATCACATTTCATTTTCAGATTTAAATGGCGGGATCGTGATTGGTTAGGCAAAACGAATGCCACGCGGAAAACGGAGGGCAAGGGTCCATAGGCCTTCAGTAGTGTATCAAATAAGCAAAAATGATAATTCGCACGATAACTTGCGTATAGATCTTGCAATACAGTCTTCAATCTCTTCTCACACGTCCAAACCGAGGAATGATGTGCCACACTTTTCAGGGTTGAAAGACAACGGGTCACAAAAGAGAGCATGCATGCACGAGACACCTAGAATTTCAGACACCCCTCTACTATCTGCAAACTCATAAGTAAGCGTTTTAAGTTTAATATCACCACCTGCTTTTGACACTCAGGACGAAGCATGGCCGTCCAAATTTACAAAATTTCGATTGTTCTCTTCAGACTTTTAAATATTTTAGAGTATATCAGCAGGAGCAGGGGAAACAATTCAAAGGTACAAACGGTCTTTTGTTCAAAGTATTTTATTGGTTAATTCTGTATAGCGCACAATTTCGGTTGAACTTTGATTAAACTTTAGCTGCCATAATTTAATAACTGTGCCTTGTACTTGGATAAATTATTGCCAATCTAACAGATCAGTTTCACTATCAAACTGAACAAAAAATCATATACCAGGAGATATCCAAGACTCATCGAAATTATGTTCATGATTACTTATTTTTAAAAAGAACCAACTTTCAAATAAACCAACGCGCTTCTTTTTTTTTTAAGAAAAAATAACTGATAAACATTTTTAACTGTTATATTATAATGCAAAACCCCACAAAGTTAAGAAAATTACTGCCAAAACAAAACAGAAAAAACGAATCAGATTTGGTGATTTTGGAGACATTATTTCATAGCACCATCGAACTGCAAAACTGATTATACTTAGTCAGCAACTTCTGACAAATGAGATTTTGAACAAAGATAAAAGTCCATGGGTCAATTCAACTGTCTGCTCTCTTTTACTTCATTTTACTTTCTTTCCTTTGCTTGCTTTCTTGGCAGATGTAGGCTGGAATTCAAAGAAATTAAGTTATTGTCCAATGAAACTATATAAAAACAAAAATCGGTGTATTTGATATTAACTGTTCACCATGATAAAGAGCAAAACAATATTCAAAATAACGAAATTCAAACGTAACATACTCAATTCACTGCGAAATAAAATTCATGGGGTATAATGTTGGATGGGTCTGGACCAAATCTTAAGATGAAATTATTCAAAAGTGAGAACCTTTCATGGGCATCACATCATGTATAACAGAAATTTGTTATTACCTTTGCCTTAGCTGGTGCAGCTTTCTTAGATGTAGTTTTACCATTGGCTGCTCCCTATGAAAAAAACATTTTTGCAAATCAATCATTCACAAAAAATGTTTCAGTTCATATGTATAAAGTTAATAACTACCTGATAAGAAAAACAAAAACAGTTCAACATGAAAAGTCTCCGTCTCTTTTGAAATTTAAGCAAAGTTTTATAAATTCCTTCAATTTTTCTCAGTGAGAAACAATAACTTCTTCATTAATTTTTTAAAACAAAAAAAACTTGTATAATAATCTTTATTATTATTCCTACCTTCTTCTTCTTTGATTTTTTGCTAAAAAATAAAACAAAAATAAAGATCACATAACAGTTATCATACAATGACGCAGTAGCAATTATATTGAGAGTAAATGATTATCAAATTCATGAGGTAAAGACATTCAGGGTTGCTCCAGCACAAAAATCACTTAATCATGAGAAATGACACATTGGTTCATTACATGGGGTGGTCCAAAAATGTTCCCATTTTAGATAAAGTCACATTTTCTACAGGAAGGAATATCTTTCCACAGCATGTGAATTTTGAGCGGTGTGATTATCAAAAAGCTCTTATTACATCTTAAAGATATAATTATTGTATATGGAATGTAAAGATTCATACAAAGAGACAACAGATTCCCTGTAATACATAACTACTACCAGTTTCTCACACAACTCATCCACAAGCCAAAGGATAAACCAAATTAATCACTCAGTCAGCCAGAAGAAAGCTTTAAAACTGCATCTTCTTTAAATGTCTGGGCTCCGTATCTCAAAAGGTTCTCTATGTTGCGCACGTGCGTTAGTGTCTCGATTCCATAACTGATTCTATTTCGAGATACGGGGCCATGGAATCGAGACACTTGCTCATGTGCGCAACATAGCGAACCTTTCGAGATATGGAGCCCTGGTCATAAACTTGGCCTACTGTTCCATCCCTCCAGTTGGTAAAAATCCCCCAAATGACGTAGTAATGTACGAGGCAAATGAAAGTTGGCAAAAACGACCGAGTTATATATAGCTAAGGAAGTAAAAATCTGTTTAAGTAACAATTTTCAGGAATAATGAAAGGAAACCCTGTGGCATTTCTTTAAGTTACACTATTTGAAACTATATGGTGGAATTANCAAAATATCTATTCCATATGATTTTACTACAGGCTCATGAGACACTATGCAGATTTTATGTTCTGGCTTATTCTTGTCCCCATCTTCTAGAGGCTCGAAGAACCAATTAAAATGATTCACCTGTTGTTTGGATTCGCTTCCACAGAAATTGCAGTGGTACCATTTCACTATGGGTTCACCTCCCAATAAAAGACATGATGTCAGTAGTTCTACGGCGTAAAGCACTGCGGATATCATTGCAGGACCATCATGGCCACAGTAAGATAATGTGTCCTCTATGTAACATGTCACAGAATTTGAGCGCAGAGAAAGGTCTCTATCGTACGATATCACAGGCCCAACATCCCGTCTGAAGTTTTCGAGTTTACTGAGTTCTATTTTTGTTTGCTTTGCAATCCATTCTAGAATGCTACGCCTTGAATGAAGAGTGGCATTTTTCAACTGAAATTCTGAAATGGATTTTCCGTCAATAAACCCTATATCCTTTAGTTTTTCGTTTAAAAACTTTGCATTCAGCGCCTCTCCATTTAGCGACGATAACTGATTTACAGTGTCTATTTTATCGTTCCTTTTGATTTTAGTCGGTATCATACATACCATATAAAGTAAAAGCAAAAGACTAACAACAGCACTTAAATACATCATGCAAAGGAATTTCCGTAGACAACTGCGTAGACACTGCGTCATATCTGTGAAGTTGAGTGCTCTCTCCTCACTGGGATATTTTGCAAACTCGTCCCTCTGTATATATCTGACGTCAGCAATATAGTAGAGCTCCCACGAGCAACTCAATAATAAATTATGTACACAAAAAAAGATAATTGCACTTGCCATGGCATAAACTACCATACGGGTGATTTCACTAATTACGGAAGATGTGAAACCCCTTTATAAATTGTTCAACCATTTGATAAGTTCTAGTTCTTGGTTAATACGTGCAAATTGGAATTCTGCATAGTTACGTAATATTAATTGGATCATTTTATCGCTCTCGCTCCATCTAAAACCTTTGTACTATTGCGCAAATGAGCAATGTGCCCGTGGAATGTGAATGAATAATAAGAGAAGTGCAAGGTGAATGGTTTGATCATCATCATGTCTAATATTCACTGAACAAGCGGAAGGGCTTGACAATATATCAGATACTGGCATAAATTCTCACTTTCCGAGATGATAGATTTCGCTTTTCAAGATTCTAGCAATGTTTTAACTCAGTATTAATCCAGATTTGAGACAGGTAATGTCTAGTCGGCTTTGATTTCATCTACATGCAAATACAGAAAAAGTTGCAACAATTTTCATGACAGAATTATGCTTATGGCATTTTTTCACAAAAGTTATATCTAAATAAACTCCAACACGATACTGCAGTGAATATGTTATGGTAAGTACAAATAATTTAAGTTATTTTTCATAAAGGTAACGAATGGATTAACTGATTTAAAGTTTTTCAGTTAGTCATCTTTTGCGAAATTTCATTTAACTATGGTCAATTTTTTAGTTATCTAAATCTGAAGTTCGGTAAACGTTTTTTTTTCTTTCTTTATGCCGATTAATTCTATTGCAAAACTCCCCCCACTGATCTGATAGTCCATATGGATAGCCCGGCGTTAGTAATTTCCGACTCCAAATTACAAAGGCACTCGTTATAAAACGTACTTGACATGGTAGTAAAAATGTTGTTACGTTTTTTGTTGTGATCTGCACAATTTACAGACTCCCTACATATCCCGAAATAACGTAGTGCATGTACAGGCCTACCCAACTACCAGACTCGGCACCGAATGATGCTGAATTCACCGGTAGATCAGACCACACTACCCGTTTTCAAGGTGTGTGTCAGATCGCATTACACAGTATCGTACCCTGAACAAATTTTGAGTGGTGATGCAATGCTTTTCAACCCCGCTGAGAATCGTCACTATCACATTGCGTACTAGGCAAGAGCGGTGTCGCGTCTGATACTGTGTAATGCGATCTGACACACACCTTGAAAACGGGTAGTGTGGTCTGNGAATGATCCTGAATTCACCGGTAGATCAGACCACACTACCCGTTTTCAAGGTGTGTGTCAGATCGCATTACACAGTATCGTACCCTGAACAAATTTTGAGTGGTGATGCAATGCTTTTCAACCCCGCTGAGAATCGTCACTATCACATTGCGTACTAGGCAAGAGCGGTGTCGCGTCTGATACTGTGTAATGCGATCTGACACACACCTTGAAAACGGGTAGTGTGGTCTGATCTACCGGTGAATTCAGGATCATTCGGTGCCGAGTCTGGTAGTTGGGTAGGCCTGATGTATATAGTGAGCGACACGTCGGTACTGATGGGTCGTAAGAGGGGTAGCCATGCAGATCATGTTTTGCCGTATGCATAAGGCTAATTATCCCCGAGCCATTAACTACGTATTGTGCTTTTTTTAACTTGGTTGTTAAGCAAAGAGCGCATTCAGGACAGCTGATCCACGGACCAACTAAATATGGCCGACCCTACTTTAAAGGAAGCCGCTCAATCCCCTGATGGTCTACCCCCCCCCTCCTCATGCGCCATTAAACGGATTAAATCTCGGCTATTGCTAAGCCCCTGCAGGGACGATGCGTGTGAAGACCATCAGGGAATTAGTCGGCATCGCTTTTAAGTGAGTCGGCCTCCAAGGCTGATTGATAGAACCCCCATTACCTCCACAAAACCTTACATTTATAGTTCCACACATTCTTTATATTCCTGTATCGTTTCGTACTGGATGACATATGGTTTTCACCTTTTCTGCAACCAAGGAGGTTTATAAACTGCAATAATACATATATACATCTTGCTTCGACAAGTGTTGATTGTATATCCATAACCATAAGATAGAACATAGAGATTATGAAACATTGTACAGTTGCACGTGTGAAGTAACATCAGAAAGCTTAATTGAAATATACACTCTGGCATATTAAAATATGTCACGCCCAGCACTTTACACCCCATTCTCATAGATTAGATCGACCTACATTGGATCGACCTAACTCCCTGGGGGTTCACGCTAAATAGCTGTCAGCCGGGCGGACACGAAAGTTAATTACCCCTTAAAGCTTGTAGTAGGCGGGGACGGACACTTAAGGGGGATTATCTGACAGTAATCTAGTGAGACTCCCCGCGGTGATAGATCGATCTAAAAGTTGTGAGAACAGAGCCTTAGATACATAAGAAGTCATCCGTTGGAATGAGAAATTAACAGCTGTAATTTGGATGAGTATACTCTAGGCCTAACTCACATAAAGATAAGATCAGAGTTTCACATTTTAAAGGTATGGGAAGTGAATTGTTGGCGCAAAGTACAACGTACAGGCCCGTAGCCAGGGGGGGTTCGGGGGGTTCGAAAGAACCGCCCCTTTTGCTGGGAAAAGTTCCACTCTGGGTAAAATTTGATCGAGGCACATGAAGTTTTTATGGGAAAAGGTCCACTTTTTCAGAAAAAGAACCCCCCTTTTGAAATTGCTGGCTACGGGCCTGACGTAAAAAGGGATTGTATTGCGCTTTCAGCACTTTTTCTCCAACAGCGTCAAATACCAATTTTACATCATTCATCTAAACACCGTCTAAGCTCTTTTTTTACACTGATTTCATAAAATCGTTCAAGAAGATTTCCGCCTCTCGGAGCAATCTACAATACCGATTCTTTTCACAAGTAAGGAAATAAACTGAATTCAACATAGTATGAAATCACATCATGCTAATTCATCACAAGACTTGCTTTATTTTATACAAAAAAGTCGCCCATATGGCTTTAAAACCAGTAGGCCATCCTCACATTTATTACTCTGTGTGCGTCGCTGTCACAGCAAGTATGAGGCTCTCATATTTCTTCACATTTGCAGTCTTGGTTGGAACAGGTCGGTTTCGGTTTCAGACTTTATAAATATTGCCTCATATTTATATTTGACCAATCCATTAAGTAAGTAAGTATCTAAAAAGCGGTATACAAGTGCTGGTAACAAATAGGCTTAGTGCACATACGGTACAAAGGATAAACTACCATATTGGTTATATACATATTGTAACTACTGTACATGTAGAACTTATTATCGTCTTTATGAGAAAGATGACAAAACTGATTTAATGAAATTTCTTTCAAATTCGTTCCGTTCCATGTAGTAACGGCAGTGGATCCTCCATTCCCGTATTGTTACATGGGCCGATCAGAGCTGGAAGTTGGCGATATTCTCACCAACGATGAGTATCTCTGTAACGGACCATATAAACTTGTTATGCAGTCTGACGAAAACCTAGTGCTTTACGATATGAGCGCTGAAAATAAGGTACTTAAATAAATGCACCCACATATACACCTACATCAATCCCTTCATTTTAGCAACTTAAGGCTTCAGGAATGCCTGACAGGTTGCTTTCAGTAAAGTATAGACAAATCTCTACCGGTACGTCCAATTAATAAAATAGTTTGCAATTATGAAAAAAGGGGGGTCAGAATTCGACACCATGCAAAAGGTTCATGGAATCGATGTAAGTAGAAAAAGATTTTCATGGGCCTTTCAGTGTAATTTGATGGGAGAGCGTGTACATGTATCATCAGCAATCCACAAACTGTATCGAACGCAAATTAAATTTCAGATCATTTGGGCCTCTGGAACGGCCAGTAACATGCCTAATGTCGAACAAATACAAGTCCAGTTGACGTTGAAACCCGACGCCAATATTGCAATATCAATCTTGTTCAATGGTAAATGGATCCAAAAATGGTCGACTCATCACGGCAGCCCTAATCGAAGCGCAGCTTGGATGGAAATCGACAAAGAGGGACAAATGGCAGTTTATGATATACATGAACAACTTGTATGGAAAATGAAGGCAAATGGTAAGTAATTTGTGTTCAAGCATGCCTTCAAATTGTCTGCGTGGCCACTAATTACATCTTAAGTAATTTAAAAGTAACCGTTTTAACTGGACTGAATTTAAGAGTAAGATGAGAGAAATGCAAGTCATTGAAGTCTTTATTTCATTTTGGCCAAAACGAAGATTTCCCACACCAATCGTTAATGAATTCGTTCCGACAGTTAGTCCTTGTTTTTTTCTAAAAAGTTTTTTTGTAATAATCTCTTAAGAGATTATAACGGAGGTAGGCCTATAGCCATCTATGGAGGTCACGTGGTCTGATGGCAAGCACAGATTCCAGAACAACCGCCGTTTTGGTGGTTAAATAGAATTTATTATATTTCTACGAGTTATTGACAATATATTATTGTGAAATATGGATCCTATACGAAGAATTGTCATCCCTTTAATCACATTTCATTTTCAGATTTAAATGGCGGGATCGTGATTGGTTAGGCAAAACGAATGCCACACGGAAAACGGAGCGCAAGGGTCCATAGGCCTTCAGTAGTGTATCAAATAAGCAAAAATGATAATTCGCACTATAACTTGCGTATAGATCTTGCAATACAGTCTTCAATCTCTTCTCACACGTCCAAACCGAGGAATGATGTGCCACACTTTTCAGGGTTGACAGACAACGGGTCACAAAAGAGAGCATGCACGCACGAGACACCTAGAATTTCAGACACCCCTCTACTATCTGCAAACTCATAAGTAAGCGTTTTAAGTTTAATATCACCACCTGCTTTTGACACTCGGGACAAAGCATGGCCGTCCAAATTTACAAAATTTCGATTGTTCTCTTCAGACTTTATTTTAGAGTATATCAGCAGGAGCAGGGGAAACAATTCAAAGGTACAAACGGTCTTTTATTCAAAGTATTTTATTGGTTAATTCTGTATAGCGCACAATTTCGGTTGAACTTTGATTAAACTTTAGCTGCCATAATTCAATAACTGTGCCTTGTACTTGGATAAATTATTGCCAATCTAACAGATCAGTTTCACTATCAAACTGAACAAAAAATCATATTCATACCAGGAGATATCCAAGACTCATCGAAATTATGTTCACGATTACTTATTTTTAAAAAGAACTTTCAAATAAACCAACGCGTTTCTTTTTTTTTAAAGAAAAAATAACTGATAAACATTTTTAACTGTTATATTATAATGCAAAACCCCACAAAGTTGAGAAAATTACTGCCTAAACAAAACGGAAAAAACGAATCAGATTTGGTGATTTTGGAGACATTATTTCATAGCACCATCGAACTGCAAAACTGATTATACTTAGTCAGCAACTTCTGACAAATGAGATTTTGAACAAAGATAAAAGTCCATGGGTCAATTCAACTGTCTGCTCTCTTTTACTTCATTTTACTTTCTTTCCTTTGCTTGCTTTCTTGGCAGATGTAGGCTGGAATTCAAAGAAATTAAGTTATTGTCCAATGAAACTATATAAAAACAAAAATTGGTGTATTTGATATTAACTGTTCACCATGATAAAGAGCAAAACAATATTCAAAATAACAAAATTCAAACGTAACATACTCAATTCACTGCGAAATAAAATTCATGGGGTATAATGTTGGATGGGTCTGGACCAAATCTTAAGATGAAATTATTCAAAAGTGAGAACCTTTCATGGGCATCACATTATGTATAACAGAAATTTGTTATTACCTTTGCCTTAGCTGGTGCAGCTTTCTTAGATGTAGTTTTACCATTGGCTGCTCCCTATGAAAAAAACATTTTTGCAAATCAATCATTCACAAAAAATGTTTCAGTTCATATGTATAAAGTTAATAACTACCTGATAAGAAAAACAAAAACAGTTCAACATGAAAAGTCTCCGTCTCTTTTGAAATTTAAGCAAAGTTTTATAAATTCCTTCAATTTTTCTCAGTGAGAAACAATAACTTCTTCATTAATTTTTAAAACAATAAAAACTTGTATAATAATCTTTATTATTATTCCTACCTTCTTCTTCTTTGATTTTTTGCTAAAAAATAAAACAAAAATAAAGATCACATAACAGTTATCATACAATGACGCAGTACTAGTAGCAATTATATTGAGAGTAAATGATTATTTAATTCATGAGGTAAAGACATTCAGGGTTGCTCCAGCACAAAAATCATTTCATCATGAGATATGACACATTGGGTCATTACATGGGGTGGTCCAAAAATGTTCCCATTTTAGATAAAGTCACATTTTCTACAGGAAGGAATATCTTTCCACAGCATGTGAATTTTGAGCGGTGTGATTATCAAAAAGCTCTTATTACATCTTTAAGATATAATTATTGCAAATCTTCAAGATATAATTATTGTATATGGAATGTACATACATGTACATACAAAGAGACAACAGATTCCCTGTAATACATAACTACTACCAGTTTCTCACACAACTCATCCACAAGCCAAAGGATAAACCAAATTAATCACTCAGTCAGCCAGAAGAAAGCTTTAAAACTGCATCTTCTTTAAATGTCTGGGCTCCGTATCTCAAAAGGTTCGCTATGTTGCGCACGTGCGTTAGTGTCTCGATTCCATAACTGATTCTATTTCGAGATACGGGGCCATGGAATCGAGACACTTGCTCACGTGCACAACATAGCGAACCTTTCGAGATATGGAGCCCTGGTCATAAACTTGGCCTACTGTTCCATCCCTCCAGTTGGTAAAAATCCCCCAAATGACGTAGTAATGTACGAGGCAAATGAAAGTTGGCAAAAACGACCGAGTTATATATAGCTAAGGAAGTAAAAATCTGTTTAAGTAACAATTTTCAGGAATAATGAAAGGAAACCCTGTGGCATTTCTTTAAGTTACACTATTTGAAACTATATGGTGGAATTTGTCAGGTAAGTGTCAATAATTTGAAATGCCTACTCTCTTTCTATGCATCTTTAATTCAATTCTAAAATTTGTTAAAACATACCTCTTTTCTGGACTCTCTTCCTCTTCTTCCTCCTCCTCGCTTTCTTCTTCCTCTTCCAATTCTTCGTCTTCTTCATCGCTCTCCTGATATAGTGAAAAGAAACTTTGTATACATAAATAAAGAGAGACTACATTGAGCTCCAATATACTGCATAGGATATTATGGAACCACATAACAACCCATTTCTAATCTGAAGGCATGTATGAATGGTGGAAAAAGAAAAACATTTTGATAAAATGTATCAAATTTAGTAATCTGCCGAGACATCACACTATACATATACTGAAATATTTATTTCCTACATACAGTTCCATTTGTGCTGGCTTCCATACTTTCGTCTTTTTCTTCTGCCTTTGGATCTATTTTTCCACGCTGCACATAAATTAAAATAAATAAATAAATAAATAAAAGAGCTGAATTCATTGGAATAAGAGACTCCATTATCTTTTTAAGTCATCTTTTACAAAACCTGTAAGATTATTAGTTAATTCCTTGCTTTTGCAGTATTTCCATTTTAAAAACCACAAAAGAGCAAATTGGATATCTATAAAACCATTTTTTCTTGAATAAACTGACTTAACTTTAAAAACATTTATCAAAACAAAACGTAGATGAACTATGTCCAGAATAATACTGAACCTTCTCCTTTCCAGTTGCTGGTGTAGTGGCCTTCCTTTTGCGCGCTTTTGACAACTTTCCGCCCACATCTTCATTCTCCTCTTGTGTCACTTCCTCCTCTGACTGAGTGTCATGTTCACCATATTCATCACTATCCTCTTCTTCCTCATCCTGTGGGAACTCCACCTGGTGTTGAGCCGTTAGAAATACTGGGCCTGTGCCAGCTATTAGGCGGAATGTTGCTGGGGTGTTCTGATCAAAACTGTGGTCCACATGACACTATTGAGGTTGAATTGTATCAAATGTTAATTATGATTTGTAAACAATTGTCATCTATACACAAAAAAGTAAGAACATGAAATCTATTCATATTTTGAAGCATTTACAACGCATATTAATTACCTGCCTAAAAATACGACACATCTCCATAAAAATGCAAGGAAGTCAATTTGCTACAGCAAGGGGTGGATTTAGGCCGTCTTCTGGGTCTTCCAGGAGACGGTCAAATTTTCAACTTTACATTAAAGAATATTTAATTTCTTCTGTTGCAAGACGGTCAGAAAAGGTGGATGGACCAGCAAAGATAATTTAGAAGACTGTCAGAAAATATCTCTGGATCCAGCCCTGACAGCAGATGGTCATACCATGTTTTTTTGACCCTTGTTCAAGAAGGCAATGGGGACTTTGAGTACAGAACCACTGTAATCTGTTGTCTCCACTTCAATCACATTATCTTCTCCTGTTTCAGCAGATGTACTTAACACTGCCTGAAAAAAAGTGAATGAGATAAAGGGGCCATTTTTGTGATATTCACTGTCCTTAATCTTCCAATCTTACTATTTTAATTACTTTTTTCTGTAACTTTTGTTACAATATTTCAAATTAATGAAATAATTATTTACCATGTGGAAACAGGATATAATTTTTTAACAAAAATGAACACAAATGAAACTAGAGGATCAGAGAGGCGATACCGCCTCTGGATATTGTACCACCAGCTGAAGTAAGCGCATTCGGATGGAAAACCAAAGAAAAAGGGACACCACTATCAGTCTTGTGCTTGACAAGCTCTATAAAATGCAATAAACAAGAGTTCTCAAAATATGCATAAATGCAAAAAGAACAACTGTAAAAATGGTCCAATCAAATGGTTTTTCCAATTGACCTGTATTTTCCTAACATTGATCACTCCTGTGATTTTCTAGACAATAGGCCTGTCGGTTTTCCTTGAAATGTGTTATCAGTGTTGCATATATGCTGACAAAAGAAAAAAAACCTAGGGGCAACACTGGGCATATCTCTGCTAGTTTTGAATATAAGAGGGGCAAGAAAATATGCAAAGTTCAGTTTAATAGTAACTATGGGTATTTCTTTGCCAGTTTTGGAGATATAAAGGCCAGAAAACATGCACAATAAAGTTCATCATAAAAAGTAGGTCAAAGGTCAATTTCAAGATCACAGTTACATTGCTAGTATATGACTTCCTATTTAAGTTCAGTAGTAACTATGGGCGTATCTCTGCCAGTTTTCGAGATATAAGGGAAAGAAAATTTCTAAAGTTCAGTTCATGGTTAAAAGTAGGTCAAAGGTCAATTTCAAGGTCACAGTAAGATTCCCAATATATGACTTCCTACTCAAGTTCAACAGTAGCTAAGGGCGTATCTCTACCAGTTTTAGAGATAGGCCTACTATATAAGGGCTGCAAAATTTGCAAAGTTCAGTTCATGGTGAAAGTCAAAGGTCAATTTCAGAATCACAGTAAGATTACCAGTATATGACTTCCTATTCAAGTTCAACAGTAACTATCTTTGCCAGTTTTGGAGATATGCAAAGTGCAGTTCATCATGAAAAGTAGGTCAAAGGTCAATTTCAAGGCCACAGATAGATTACCAGTATATGACTTCCTATTAAAGTTCAATAGTAACTATGGGCATATCTCTGCTAATTTTGGAATATTTAACATTTTCCCCACTGAATATTGCAATGTTGTAATTTTTGATATAGCGCAATGCCTAAACCATATCGAAAACAAAAAAATGGACATCACCCCCAGTATTGCACTTGACAAGTTCTACAAAATGCGATGAACAAAAGGTCTCTGGCATTTACCATTCCAGAATAAAAGCAAGTTTTCAGTTTCGGTATCTAATGGCTGCTTCTCCCGTGAAATTGCACCGATTGACCCATAACTCCCAAAGATGAAAGGAGTCCCCAATTGTAACCTCTCACTATAACAGGAGAGCTTAGATCTGTGTAGTTTCCAAAAAATAGCACAAACAAATATTTTTTGGCAGAAAATTCCCATTTTTAGAAAATTTTGGCTTGTTTGACCTTGAAAAAAAGGTCAAAAGTCAAATCCAATGGCATATTTGGAATCTCCACATATGCCTTTCGGTCAGACTTCTGTAGTAATTTTTCCCATAATTCCTTTGGATTGGGAGATATTTAGCCTTGAATTTTCAAAAATTTTGACAAGGGTGCGTTTCAACAAGTGTCACGCCCAGGCCAATGCACCGACAGAGACAAAAAAACCAGGGTGTTCAAGTTGAGATTATATGTGACCTAAATCCAAGAGATGGGGACACAGGTCCTGGCGGTCTAGGAGGAGAAGCGGTAACGGTGACTTGTTTCCGGCGCCCGACTGCGGAGCCGCAGGAGCCAGCGGAGCTGTACGAGACGGGTCGGGACTAAAACCATGAGTACCGCCAGCGTATACGCTGGTGGTACTAATGAAAAGTAGCTGATAAATAAAGTGAATATCAAATGTATCACCTTACTAACTATACATTTATCCTTAAAACCCTATGAAAATTCTTTAAGAATTGAGGCCTTGCCTCAAATATATCATTTTAATTAGACTCAATATTTAGAAATAAGTGAATATTTCATTATTTGAATTTCCATACTGATTTAAGATATAAAACATGTGACAGAAAGTCCCTGTCCTCATCTTCTTCTTTAAAGTTCCACATTGCCTGAGGCTTGTCTTTGCTTAGTTCTGCGCCTGGTAAATATCAAAAACAGTTTCAAAATTTATCTGTCAAATTTTATTGATCAAAAGATTGACTACAATACCTTAAAGAAATATACAAGTTTCTGGTACCTGTGTGCTTTTTACGTTAATACAATATCAAAGCATCAAAGAAAAGGCTCTCTCATGTAGGCTAAGAAGTAAGTAGGGTAGACAAAAGAAAAAAATTAAAACTTTTCTGCATTTTGCTGTAACGTGAACATACATACTGATATTCTTGGAAGGTAGGTCGTGTTTGGAAAAGTTAAACGTATTTTTTTGCATATTAATTGCTGTCAACTTACACCACAAGTATTCTTGATGGTCAGTGTATGAAAGGTCTGGTGTCTCCAACAAACCAGCCATCATGCCCTTTGTATATTGCTTTCTACAAAAAATTTAACTGTTTTCCCCAGCCTGTCTCCCACGCCCTCCGTCACCTGTGGAGTGAGCACCTCTCTTGCACTAATTTATACAGCGCGCTTGTCACGTGGTTTCTAACAGCTGTCAAAATTTCGTATGCTTGTTACACTTTTATTTGGCATTACTCCTTATTGCATTGTAACTTTTTGTTCTTTAAATTTTAAATGGAAATTAGCACAATATTTCAACTTTGCAATTTTTGTGATAATTTGTTTTCCACATCGATTTTTCGGTTGCAGGGTAGTTTTACCTTCAACTTCCTCCTACTTCCGCCCACGTGTGCTGGTAATGAAAACAAACCGTGCGGAAAACACATCTGGGAAACCGGTAAATAAGTGACGCGAGATGCTCGAAAAGGGTTTACAGAAATATGCACTGTGGATAGAAATATGTGTCCGATTGGTGATATTTGGAATATTCATGTAAGTTTGATTCCTTTGAACTCATCACTTTCTGACAAACTGTTCAGGTACAACTGCACCTTGTCCTTGATCGATTTTGATGCTTCAAAAAAAAAAAAAAATAAATAAAATAAAAATAAAATATTAATAATAATAAATAAATACATAAATAAATAAATAAAAAACATTGTTATACCACACTGTACTTTCGTAATATAAATGGATTGATCATAAAATATAAATAAGCTTTTAACCGAAGTTATAAAATCGGCGTTTACATGGTTACTTCATGTACAATATATATATATATATATATATATATATATATATATATATATATATATATATATATATATATATATATATATATAGAGAGAGAGAGAGAGAGAGAGAGAGAGAGAGAGAGAGAGGCAGGCAGTGCTGGTGTATGTCTATATTTTCTGATTATTGTTGCGATCTGCCTTACTAAATTGGCTGTTGAAAGCTACTGAGTAGGTTATACTACTTGAACCATTTATTTAGCTTCAGCTATCTTGTTCATGTTTCTTATAGCATCACTGAAACTGCAGAACCATTCCACAGACAGATTCAACCCGAAGAACTCTGGCTATATAAGAATCCAGTGTCTGAGAGCTTTGTTTCATCTTCGGCATTGTGGGTGAGTTCTTGGCTAGTCTGGAAATGTGTAATTTGCAGCTGAAATTTGCATATTGTTATTATATTTATTTTATTGTGTGGATCCATATAAAGTCTGATAATTGTGTCCGTCTGCATTGCTTTGCGACACATCTGCAAAACAGTCAACTGCTTGCCTCTGCTTGGTAAAATGCAGGTTCCTTTCACAATGTAATTTGGTATGTCAGAAAGAGAACTCACAAACTCACATCTCATGTGTAGGTACAACAAAAGGGGGAAGGGGGGCGCTAGAGGAGATCCATCCATTGTCAGAGCAGATCAGTCAACACACTAGTATATATAATGTACCTGTCCACCTGAACAAAATTAGACAATAAAGGAATATAAGCACTGTCTGTGATATGATCAAACAACAAACTGTGGTGTGTACTTTGTGTGTTAAGCTACATTATTTAAAATTTTGAAGTGTTTTATTTATTCCAAAAAAAAAAAGTTTTTTTGAAAATTAATCATTTTTAGTTATCCACATAAATATACTTTATGGCATGAAGCAATAAACATTTCAGTATTATTTAATCCACATTTTTTAATATAATATCAAATGGTTGTTTTGGATAATATTATTAATCTATTTTGTTTGAATTTAATATGTAATTTTTCTAATTAAGGTCTTTTTCCCTGCTGCATTTGTTTCATTTACATACATACTTAATATTAACCTTTGATATAAAGGAACCTGTAGAACTATAAGATTATTATCATTTAATTTTTTTGCATTAATTTAATTTATTTTCTATAATCTGAGTCATGTTATGTATTTTATTTTTTCTCAAAGCATGCTCCTTGTTACCATGTTGTGTGTCTATATATGGGCAGCTATGTGAAATGGTATTGTGTACGTGAAGCATATTTTGTCATAGCATGATGCATAACCTTAACATGAAAAATGGACTTTGACTAAATTAAAAACTTTGATCCAACATAAATCCCTTTTAAACAAGTATTTATAGTCTGGCATTCATTACATCTGTGCTAATATATTCACATTAAAACATGTTTGACTTTGCTCACATTCTGGCAATAACTACCCCTCTTTTGTTCTGTTTATGCCCTCTGCCTCACTAGATCATAATCAGTACAGTCCCAACCCTGGTGCTTCTGGCTTTTTACATTGTTAAGAAGGACAAAGTTGATTTTATTCAAGGTGCACTCGGTAAGTAAGGTATTTAATCTTTAAAGCTCAGTCAGGTTATTAGTCACAAATTTGAACAAGATTAAATTAACAGGTATTTTGTTTATAATTACTGAAAAAAGATGGGTGTAAATTTAAAAACAATGTACAAGGTTGCTGGAAAGTGTGTTTTATGAAGACTTAAGAATGAAAACATATTTGAATGAAGTAAATACTTCAAATTTGTGAGTAATAACTGTAGCACAACTAACAATAGGGTTGCCAACTAATAATTGTGCTTAAAATTGATAAACGTTAATTTTCCTTGTCATCAACAACATCATAACAACTGAAAATTAAGGGGATTAACAATGAGAAACATGCATCATGGTAAGAGTAAGCATGGGTCAGAGTGTAGACAAAATGCACAGATTTTTCTTGGGTTATGGAAAATAGTTTCACAATTTAAAGCCAAGGAATCAATGTGCAGACTTGGCAACCTTGTTGCATGCAGAAATAATGTAGTTGTTTTTAGTCTGGAAAGTTTTGAGGAGCAGTCATATTTTTACTGTTTCAAGGGAATCATTCCTTTTTAATTTTAAACAAGGTAAAAAAGTATTTTCGTAATCTAAAATAGAAGACAGTGTAAGACTGGGTTCCCGTGCCTAGATTGATCTAACAGGAACGATCCATCTCAGAGGGGGTTCTTTCTAAATTGCTTTCAGCTTAAGCGGCTTAGATGTCTGCCATGCCTACTGAAGCTGCTAAATGATAATAAATTACCCCCTAGCAGCTTCAGCTTTTATTTGAAAAATGATTTTGGATTGAAATATTTATGTCCGTGATAGATAATGATAATATCTGTCAATCAAAATTTACTTATTACATGTGGATATTTGCATGCTGTTAAATTTTTTCTATTATTTTTTTTTATCAAAACTTCAGGGAACCTTTGATTTTGGGTTTCAAACTGAATTATATTTATTTTGCAGCAGCATCTCTAAGCATTGGTCTAGTAGGGCTTGTCACAAATTTTGCCAAACTAATAATAGGGAGGTAAGTGCAAAAATTGTCTTCCTGTTAGTTATTAGAATAACATCAAGTATGTTTGTCAGAATATTTTTCTAATACTATTCAATTTTTTCACAGTAATGTGTGCATGACAGTAAACATTGCTTTACACAGACAACTTTCTTTTCTTTAAAGACCAAGGCCAGACTTTTTTTACCGCTGTTTTCCTGATGGCATTTCCAATGTAGAAATGAAATGCACTGGAGACCCTGAAGTCATCATTGAAGGCATGAAAAGTTTTCCAAGTGGCCATTCTTCATGTAAGATATTGACTCCTTTCCAAACAGGTGTACCAAGATTATATTTTAAAATGGAAAACGTAAATTGTAAAGAGGTCAACAACACTTAAAATGTATGTGAATAAAGATGCTTTCAACAAGACTTTTATTGTATTCTGTATTTGTAGTATATGTTCTTCTCTATAAAGGCATAAAAAGTTTTGGGTGGGCATAATGATGTGATCTAATATATATATATATATATATATATATATATATATATATATATATATATATATATATATATAGTCTTAATGAAAAATCATTTCATTTCCTGTCTTGCAAAACTTAGTATAGTTTTTTGTATATATTAAGTATATATCTTAAGAATAAAAGCTTCTGTTATCTATTATATATAAGCATTTTTATGTTTTTGATAATATTATTTATATTTTATTTCCATGTGTGCAGTATCATTCTCCAGCTTGGGACTTGTAAGTTTTTACCTCTGTGGTAAATTCCATGTGTTTAATGCACGAGGCAGAGGACAAGCCTGGAGAATGTGCATTTCCTGGTGCCCTCTCCTCTCAGCAGGTCTTATTGCTCTATCCCGGACTTCAGATTATCACCATCATTGGCAAGGTAACATTTCATCTTAATTATTTAAATCCTGAGTTTTCATAAAATTTGTACCTTGTGTTACTGTTTACTCATACAGGTATAAATATCTGGAAAACCTGATGCCAAGGTCACAAATAGCTTACTTTTAATATACCTTTACATGCTGAGGTACAGCAGTTATCAAGCTTTGGGCTAAGGTCATTTTAATAATTGATGAATTTCAGATAAAAGCATCCTATCTTGAAAAAAATTTCTATGCAAAGGCATAGTCTTGGTAAGACTGTTCATAATTAGTGCAAGTTTTTTTTCTTGAGTCAGCTGATCCAGCTGCTGCAAAGTAGAACCAAACACCATTGCCTGGTCTGCTGGTTAAATTTGCCAGATCTGATTTTCAAGCGTGTGTGTGTGAATTTTAGCATGTATTTCTAATTCATTTTTTTTAGTATTTTTGTTTAATTATATTTTAGTGTACATACTCATCACGACTTCAACAGTTTCTTCTTTATTCTTTCAGATGTTCTGGTAGGATCCCTGCTTGGGTTCAGTCTAGGATATTTGTGCTATCGGCAGTATTATCCAGCTTTACATGATCCTAATTCTCACCAACCTTATATTGCATTTGAGTCTCATTTACATGATGTTGGGGATATTAAAAAGCATGCAGGACCTTCACATCCTTTGGGGGTTGGTGATCTCCATCAATTAGCAAAAATAATTTGATATTTTCATTTATTTAATACACATATTTTAAAATTGATGTGAAATGTTTGTCTTGAATAAGAGTAAAATAAGTATTTGATATATCCAATGTTTGTTGTTTTTTTATGAAAATGGAGAAAGTAGTGAATCCATTTTGGAGAATGGATTTTATTTTTGAAAGACTATAGGCCTATGTAAGAATGCACTTGCATTCAAAAGTCAAGACCAGTAGCCAAAAGATGAAGTATTTTGACAATCAACTGAAACAGACCGACTTTATGAATTACAGTTCTGTTGTTTTACAAATTTTGAAAAAAAGGGATAAAAATGTGAGAGCTATATAATGACAACTATTTCAAAAGATGTCTTACTAGACAGAGTGCAAAGTGGCAAGCAATAATCGATCGATTTTGATTGCATTTTGATGTAAATTCCCAAAGAGGACCACATCTTACAGCTTCGTATTCGTACGTATATCAACTACTTTATTCTAACTCGCGGTGAAAGTGAAATAAAAGTTATCCATTTCATCCTTGAACAGAGAGAATCAAGAGAAGACAAACAGCATCTGGCACTTCAATATAATTTTATTTTTATATTTGAACTGGAATTACCGACCAACGACAATTAAAATAAACCTTGCAAAATGCAGAGCATTTTTGCAAGGCAATAAATTCGGGTCCTATCTACAGTTTACCTACGACTATACGCATAATCTTGCTAATTATGTAAAATTTTAAAAATTGAAGGATTTGTGGCACCCTGTACGCAGCCAACCCGCCACTGTTATGATCTGTTATGTGGCTAGGGGCCAACTGCTTTTGTGCATCAATATTCTTTGAATCATACTTTGCTTTCGTTCACCACAGACTACTGTCGCCAGAAATCATTTTGCTGTAAACAAAATACAATATTAGGAAATATTTAAAAGTCCATTGGATCAATTCCAGGTGTTATTTTAGTCTCGTTCCAAAAACTAAATTAGATTTAGAATCCGATTGAAACCCATTGTTTGCCACACATTTTAGATTTTAGGTTTTTAAATAGTAAAATTAGGCAAACGTGGGGTCGTTTAGCTGTGTGCTAACTTTTAACCTTCTTTATTAAATAACACGTTTTAAAACATTTTATTCATCCAAGCTATTATGGAACTCGATGCGTTTTTACCTGACTGTTCTTACAAAATTTAATAAAATACCAAAAGAGAAGAATTGAGTGGAGTGGTCAACGTCATTACAAAGACATACTGTTCATGAATAAGTGCTGCGACATTTGATACTAAAATTGTTTTAAAAGAACATTTTTAAAAGTAAAACGCCGAGCCGATGCGGTTATAAATGTCTTTTGTACAAACACATTAAAATGTTGTTGTTAATGAATTCCATTTCCAAAAGTGAGGACAATTTTACTTACTTTAAAAATAGAAACGATAATAATTTGTTTTGATTTGTTTATATCATTCTCGGTTAAATTTCTTCCATCTAAGCACTGGGGGGCCTGAAAGCAATGTTGAAGATAATAAAGTTCTCGGTCCAAACTACTCATTTCGTCAAATTTTGTCAAAAATTGTCTTTTTTTTTCATAAGGATTTTATAGGCGCAGTTTTATTTCTGGGTGCACTTTCTTCATGAAATACGATCATTTGTCAACTAATCTCTGACACGCGCGTGATAAGCCTGTGTTGTTTTACAGCCTCGGGTCGAAAGGTGCTGTTTATCCTAAAGTTATTTAGAAACTTGTTCTTTGTCACAAAACAAAATGCTAATGTACGTAAGCGTATACAGCCTGTTTATTTAATGAGCAGGTCTTGTTTTTGGAAGGTTTTATGAAACTGAATCGATACAAAAGCATCATCGCTGATTGAATTACAGCACAGTTCTCTACTTTCATTCAGCGACAATCGACGGCCTCAGTCACATTCATGGTTCAATAAACCCATTTATCACCGTGATTAACGCATAGTGTATAGCATTCGCGGTGACCATGGCACCGGTAGCTGAAACCTGAAAGCTATACTCGGGGTGAGAAACGTCTCGAAGGGAAGGCAGTTGGTTATTGCTTAAAAATATTCATATGCAGCGGTTATTGCTTTAAAGATCTTCATCGAGAGGGGGTATTCAAAATTTCTTCAACGGTGGGAAAGTGACATTTGCAAGATGCCTCACGCAGTGTTAATCAACGGCGGACTTTCCCAGCCGTTGGGCTTCAGAACTTGCAAGTTCAGCCAGCGATCTCCGCGTTCTATTCTACCTCACCATGACACCGGGGCTTTTGTGACTCTGTATAAAAACGTACCAGAGAGATTTCTTCCAGATGGAGTAAAAAATGACAAGAAAAGAAAACACATTAAAAACCAGAAAGACCTCGATGATGTTTTGCAACTCATTCAACAGCTTCGACTGCCTTCGCGTAATTTCTCCGGAATGAGATTGAGACTCTATGACCAGTCTGCATTTTTAAGGCGAAGTGCAGATCGGCTGTGTTTTACGCCTCCAAGAGCAGATCCCCCTCCGGTTGATCGCGGAACCAAAGTTTCGAGCGAAGAAATCCAGGTTATCACCAACCGTCTGTCTACATACGACCCTGCCAAAGTACCCGAGTCCAAGGGTTACCAAACGGAGAGCCCGGGGCTTCCTGAAATTCCCAGAAAAGTTTTAAGTGATGAAGAAATCATGCAAGTAATAACGCGCCTTACGCAGTTCGATCCGCTCA
Organism: Lingula anatina; assembly: GCF_001039355.2. The sequence continues at coordinate 205,894 of NW_019773848.1, read as the reverse complement.
GATATCCGCCAGAATCAAAAGCAGTGATTCCGCCGCTAGCGACGTCGCATGAAATGAGAAAATTACCAGTTCTGACAGCAGAAGAAGTGGATCATATAGTGCAAAGACTCTGCGTTTATGATTCAACACGATGGCCTCCCGAATCTAAAATCAACCTGCCGCCCCAGCGCCCGTCCCCAGAACAACTCAAAGTGCAGACAAAAGCTGTGAAAGATTCCGATTTACAGTTTATATTAGACAGACTTGGCAATTACAATGCCAAACGTTGGCCACCAGATTCTCGCGGTGAACTAAGGGACCCGCCTAAACCAAAACCAAAGATCAGCAAGGAGATAACAGACCAGGCTAAGGAAATCATGGACCGTTTGGTGAAATATGACAGCACCCGATGGCCACCAGAGTCCAAAGGGACGAAGGTAGCGCAAGAGTGAAATATTCGAACTGTTTGTATAACGTGGTGCTACATATAATAGCTGTCTGTTCTACGAAACCAGCCGCCTATGGGGGTGGGGATGGGACAAACGTAAGGCGTCATATATACATGTACAAAGAAATTTGCCTAATGTAAGTAGGCCCATGTTTTATTGCCTGGACTACTCTGGACCAAGTGGAAAAGGTACAACTGCCTGCTCTGTACACACGTGTTTAATAGATTTTCACCGAGACTGGAGTTGCTGTCAATGCGACTAAAAAAACCACAAATAATTAATTAACGTTCGTATTCGAGTTGTACGTGCAGCTTGTTTTTTGTTTGAAATACACTCGAAAAAAATATACATGGAATTGGGGTAGAGTTGTCACGTGTCGCATTTCTCTTTAACCTATTATCAAAGACCGTAGGCTCGTGTTCACGTTATAGTTACAAAGTACAAATTACGTTATAAATTCCAACCATCACCGTTCATGAACTCAGATTGGTAGTTTTGGGACATGATATTTATCACTGCGTTTTGTGCAAATTCCACAAATGATTCCATGTGCCTTGGACAGCACGAACAGTCCACGCCTTCAATAGCAAACCTGTATAAAAAGACAATGGTTTAAATATAGCCATCACATTTTAAATAATGCGTATTTTTGTTGGTTTTAAATAAAAATATATTTTAATAGTCTTGACTTATTTTAGTTCAGTTGATATTTCTTATTCATCGCGTTAAAATGTCATTTTTTAAGTACACGAGGAATTGTCAAACGAAACGAGTACCTGACAAAACTTTGAAAGTAATGCACTTATCATAGGTAGCGAAACAGCCGATAGTGCGATTTCTAGTCGTAGCACGACGTGACTAGAAAGGCTATATGATTTTTTCCTAAATTTTCATCTTCCATGTACAAACATCATTGTAACTGGAAAAATCCAGGGACTGGTCTCTGTGTTAGTCATCAATGTATTTCTACGGAAACACACGTAAACTAAACACGCCCAAACATCAAAAGCTTTTGACTAGTTGCTCGTGTTTCATTTTGCGGGAATGATTGTGCCAATGACGCAATCTGGGTGGTATTTCTATCTTGGCCAATTTTTCATTTGAGTAAACAAAAGTAGTCATAATAGGTCCAGTATCATGTTAAATGTGGATATTCTATAAATACTATGAAGAATGATACTCTTTATTATATCACGTGAAAGTCTGGATCCAAAATAATGAAAATCTACGAAATGCAGGTATTCATAAAATACAAGTACATTGCGCAAAAAAAAAAAAAAAAAAAAAAAAAAAAAAAAAAAAAAAAAAAAAAAAAAAAAAAAAAAAAAAAAAAAAAAAAAAAAAAACAAAAAACAAAAAAAAAAAAAAAAAAAAAACGATGGTACCGTACATCGGTAGAATGACATCGTCTTTATTTCCATCTTCTCATAAACAAACACATTCTTGATCTAAAAAATATGCAAACTTTGTCCAATATTATCAATTCTAAAGAAAACACAGAGACATTTTTAAACACTCACTGAAAACACTTATATTAATACATGAAGTATTTAATCGGAAGCAGCATCACATGCAGTTATAACAGTTGACCAAAATTTACACTCCACGTCCAGCACCTTTAACTGTTTGTCTGAGAAAAACTGCACGAGGCACGGTTGGTCCCTTGATATTGTGTCCCCATGACAAAGCTGTCCATATTCATTCCAACCCCATGTCAGGAGTCTTCCAGCATCTGGAGTTGTTCACATGACAATTAGTACTACTTGAAATCTCTCCTCACAAAAATGTTTATACAGGCATAAGCAACTAGAGTGCAACAATGAAAGTCGTCTACCACATTGAAAAAATAAACTTTGCATGTTTTGTCACAAATTTATCTTTAAATCATTTGCAGATGATTCACAAAAATTAAAATTAGGTGAGCTATGAAATGTTTCACATTTTTACCAAAAAAATATTTCCCTACCTGTTAATACTGCTGTATGTCTAGACCCACAGCTCACTTTCACTATAATAGGTTCCTTGGGAAAATCCATCAAAAAAGGCAATGACTGTACATTAATTTCTAGCATCTGAGTCTCGGAACCCTCACAGTAACTTTTCCTATCTTCGGTATGTGACTTCATAGTACATTTTCTTCTGCTCCTTTGTTCAGATTTGCTATATTTTTACATGGTAATCCCAACTGGCCTGCCTCATTCCAGCCCCAGATGTAGACATCTCCAATGACTGTATAAAAAACCACATCATATCATGGCCATGCTACTTACTGACAAACAAACCAATAAAAATAAACCTTTATTGGAAATTACATATTTGCAGAGGTGTAAATATGCTTGCAATTCACCATTCAAAGTTGTATAAAGAAAAAGAAATCAAATTACCACTAACAACAGCAGAATGCCAGCCACCTGCAGAAACACTAAGAATATTTACACCACCAAGAGCCTCCACAAAGGTTGGTTGTTTTACCATCTCGTTGCCACCATGTCCTAGTTGGCCACGGCTACAATGATTATCACATTTATTTATTCATGATAAAAAATATTTCTTATCACATAGTCATTGCAAATTTTATACAGAATTGCAAAATGGACAAATGATATATCTTGCACTGATTCAAAAGCAACATTTGAATATATTACAAGACATGCTATCTGAACCAATTCTGTACAAATTTGACCACCAAAGAATTTAGAAAATTGAACTTTTTCCCCACATTATTTCAGTATTGTGATTAAATAAATTTTGAGTACATAAACTGTAGTAAAAACCACATTTTCTTTAGTGATTTAAGTGTGGGTGTAGCTCACTATCATGTAAACCAATGATAAATACCTTCCTCCTCCAAATGTTAGAACTTCCCCACTGTTCGTTAGAAGAATCACATGTTCCTTTCCACAGCTGACAGCCAAAATTTTATGTGTTGACAAACGCAATGGTACAAACAAAGGATTGCACTTCAGATCTTGGATTACACAAACTTCCCCGGCTTCTAGAAAACATTTGATGTGTTCTATTTACAAAGACGATGACAGTCTCTTTCCCATGAAAACATAGTCATAACTGTATGCAAAATGATTTCTTTAAGGATGCACTTAAAATCAAATTTTTGCCACAAAACCCAAACCAAATGCCACCATAATATAGTTTCAAATAGTGTAACTTAGAGAAATCATAAAGGACATAATTTCATATTTCCCCCAAAAAATGATACATGTATTTGAATGGATATCTTCCATTTTCTTTTTGTGCTGTAAATATCCCTTAGCAGTTTTATTTGAATAAGTACGTAATTGTGTGCACAGCTATACATCTATACACGGGAGTGAGAGTGATAATTATGCAAAGAGCATGCAGTACTTAGTCATTTGGCAGATCTTGATGAACTGGAGGGGCAGATAAGTATGTCAATTTAGGACCAAAAATTGAAGAAGGTGCAGTTTTAAAGTTTTTTTTTTTTGATTGAATGAGAGATTAATTTGGTTTATGACTTGGCTTGTCAACTTTATTTTAGTCATATAAGAAACTAATAGGAGTGGTTCTTAAGCATTTCTGGAAATCCACGTTCACTTTATGTGTTACTTAAAATAATGACTTCATGCACACTTGAAAATAACCCATTTTATCCACTTATAATAGATTTAATCTAAATTGAAGATACATTTTTTCTTAAAATCATCAGTAAATGATAAAAATAGATAATAAGCCCCATGAAACATTTTCATATTGCACTGTTGCATGATATAGGCATTAAAACACTTTTAGTGTACCTGTCAATGAAATGGTGTATTTTTCACCACAAGCAATCTCTTTCGCTGAACATTGAGGCAACTCTTCTAATCCCTGCTTTCTTAACTGGTAACATTTGCTATTTTCTGTCAGAACAAAAGTTTGTCTTACAGATGCTTCTAAGTATTTTACTTTCTCTTGACACAGGATTTCCTGGACATTTTGGTGAAAACCTCTTATACTGATGCACCTGGAATCTGAAAGCCATAAGATTAGTTCAAATTCTATTTACAAAACAAAAATCGCCAAAACTTAACAAGTCATGATAAGTCAGACGTGCTTTCAAAGTTCAGTAACTGCTCTTGACATTAATTAAAACCAGACCTTTTATAATGAAAAGTTTATCCCATCCTATAAATATTTTGCCGTTTGTACTGTCGTCTGCTAGAAGGGCAACACTGATTTTCTTCGGTGATGGTATTGCAATTTTGTCCTCATCTTTGTTTATTTGTCCAAAAGTATTGTGTCCACAGTAGAAGATAACTTTCATTAGTCAATTAAATGAACATGTGTTCCATTTCGATATATAGATCTAAATATGAACGTTTTACTGGACAGTCTGAAAACCAAAACGGTCGTCTCTCGTCTCCTCCAACCTTACACAGGAAATGAGTGTGAGGAAGTGAAAACATTGCTCTTTACTCATTGGTGAAATTATAGTTATTTGACCAATCGTGTATCGCATAGATGAAAAGTGCAGCAATCTGCAAATTGATATCCGGTAAAACGGCAAGATGGTGCTGGAAAGTACTATGGTGTGGTAAGTTTTGCTAAAATTATTCACCTTTGTAAATGCCGTAGTGTTTCCTTTTAAGGTGACAATAAAATAAAGTATTTTTATGATTATGAGATAAAACAACATGTACACTGATGAAGTACTATTAGCTTGAGTAATGTGTAAAGTTTGGCCGACTTGTGATGACATGACAATTACCAAGATTTTTCGATGGTTGATATTGCCTTGTAAAATCACACAAAAGCTATTAAGTTAATTGCCAAACTAATTTATTTGGATTACAGAAACTATACTCGAAGGCCCTATATAAATGAATTTAAAAGCAATTTAAAATAAAAGACTTTAGGGTGGGGGAGTACTCAAAAAGTAGCGCTCTTTCTTTGTAGACTTTCTTTGTATGGATATTTAACAGTTCTTTGAATAAAAAAATGTAAGACACCATGCAGTTTACGCCAAGCAGCTAATGGTCCATTGACAAGTGTATGTTTTAATAAAGATGTAAATGCAAGTCTTACAAGTGCAATATAAAATTTCACGATTAAGCAATAAAGCATATATATTTAAATGTGTGTAGTTGTATTTAATTTTTCTTTTTCCAGTGTTGACAACAGTGATTTCATGAGAAATGGAGACTTCATTCCAACACGTATGCAGGCCCAGCAGGATGCTGTCAACCTTGTGTGTCATTCCAAAACCAGGTCAAATCCTGAGAACAATGTTGGTTTGCTTTCAATGGCAACGTAAGTGCTTTTATTATCTAATGTTAAATTGATATTCTCCCTTTATATGATTATATATGATTCATGTTTATGTCAACATCATGATTTTCAAAACCTACCAGTGTTGGACAGGTTGTTTTTTATGGATATTCAACAGTCAAATGTTTATATACATTTATAACCTTAAAAATAGTAGTTTTTGAAAACTGTTTACTTTAGAATCTCTGATGGTCTTTTTCTGTCCAAATTGCTGCAAGGCACAAATCTTTTATGAAATATTTGCTTTAACCTCTGTTTTTGATTTTAGCTGTGAAGTTTTGTTGACCCTTACATCTGATGTTGGTCGTGTGATGACTAAGATGCATCACATACAACCCAAAGGGGATATTCGCTTCGTAAATGCTGTTAGAATAGCTCATGTAAGTTGTTGCTTTTTTCACTTTTTTCAAACAAATCGAAAGTCAAATTCATTCTTTGTATATTTGCCATTCCATTGTGCACGATTGCACAGAATTTTTTGATTGACTCTTTGCATTTTACTCCTGTCCTTAAAAGTTGCTAAATTTGTATTTCTTTATATTCAGATTTTATTTTTGTGATTATTTTAGCTGGCTTTGAAGCACAGACAAGGAAAAAACCATAGGATGAGAATAGTTGCCTTTGTTGGAAGCCCTATTGAAGAAGATGAGAAGGAGGTTTGTATATATTTCTCGAAACTCATTGGTAATAAGTTATATTTGTCTTTTTTATATAAGTTCATAACATAAGTTCATATTAAGATTTGGTAAGGTTTTCATCCACCCGAGAAATTTAATGAGAAATTTGTGCAATGGGAGATTTTATTATTTTCTTTTATCATTTCTTTTAGCTTGTCAAACTTGCAAAAAGACTCAAAAAGGAAAAAGTCAATGTGGATATTGTAAATTTTGGAGAAGAGGTAGGGTAGCTTTCAGACAGGATAAGCACTTTTTTGTTTATATTTTAAGACATTCTTTGAAAGCATGATCCCAGCTGTGCATTAATGCAATACGTTTGTATGTTATAGATTTTTTCCCCTGTATGAGCCTACATGTGTGATCTCATATTAAATGTTGTATTTTAATCTTTTTATTTTTTGCTTTAAAATAAAATATGAAAGTTATTTGTATATGGTGTGTTTGATATGTAATGTAATTATAAAGCTTCCTTTAAAGAATTGCCCCCTTATGCTTCTAACTGCTTGTTTTGAAGAGATATTCCATTATTAGATTATATTAAAAGAATTCTGATTGACACATAAATGTCTTTGTCATTTGATCTGATGTATCTTTAAATGGTTGTATATTTTTCAGAATACCAACACAGAAAAGCTTATCAATGTAGTAAACACAATAAATGGAAAAGATGGAACTGGGTAAGTTTTTATGATGCTGTTTTGTATTTTTTTAATGTGCTGTCTTGTAGGGAACTGATTTAAGATAATTGCTTCTACTTGTAGTGTTTAAGAAATTTATATTTTGTCATTAGAATAGTATTTAAAAACATTAAAATTTAAAAGTTGTATTGGTACATATGTTTTATCCATGAAATTCATGCATTTTTCACTTCATTTGCATCTCTCATACAGGATAACCCAAACTGTCTTTGTAATATTTTTTTCAGCTCTCACCTAGTGACTGTACCAGCGGGCCCAAACCTGTCTGATGCACTTTTAAGCTCCCCAATTATCAGAGGAGAAGATGGAACGGGACCTGTTCCAGGGATAGGATCAGGTGGATTTGAATTTGGTGTTGATCCCAATGAAGACCCAGAACTGGCTTTGGTGAGTAATATGTCAATTTTATTTAAATTGTTGTTGTATGTGAATATGTTTGTTCATTATCTACGTAACCAAAATGGCTTTAGACAAAGAAAGGGAACAGTTGGTTAAATTCTGGCAATTAGCCACCTTCTAGACGGGCTCAAACAAGGAAGCTACCTGCAGTCGTAACCTTTGTTGATTTCTGGAAGGCCTTCGACGGCATCCATAGAATGAAATGTGTAGGATTTTGTCAGCCTGTGGTATCCCTGAGAAGATTGCCTTAGCCATCAGCAATATGTACAACACCACCGGAGCCAAGATCATATCACCAGATGGGGAGACAGATGTCTTTGATATCCAGGCAGGAGTGTTACATGATGACACACTTACTCCTTTTCTATTCATCAAAGTTCTAGCCTACTGTCTCCACCAAGCCTTACCAGAGGACAAAGCTCAGGCATCGATTTACCATCTCACCAAGGCAGTATAGAAAAATTGGTAAGCACCATAACTGACTTTGGATTTGCTGATGACTTGGCTCTACTTTCTGATATAGTTACCCTAGGTTCTAGATTCCGGTATTGCCAGCTCGATCTTGATTTCATATATAACCCATAGTAGCAATACCAGGCTCTAGCGAACAATGGCAACTCGGGGGCGTTCTTCTTCAAAATTCTGCCTGGGGCGCTTCCATATTTGGAAGTCACACATCACAGCTGTGTCCACCTGGATCCATATTTGGAAGTCATAAGTCTCGTACGTCACAGGTTTGGCTGCCTGGAGCTGCCTTTCCCGCCTTGCGCTGAAGTCTCGTGCAGGCGAGACAAGAAGTAATTAAAGTGCCTGACGCGGAGTTAGAAGTTTGAAATGAAAATATCTTGCAGTCGAAGGTCAGTGCCACAATACAAGCAACATTCTGCTGTAAAAACTTATTTTTGTGTAGCCATTGCGCAGCCCTTATAGTGGTATCGGCATACAGTGTAGCTGTCAAATTTGGCACCCGGCAAGCACATGTATTATGCACGTGTAAATCTCAGGACTAAATGTTCTTTGATAAGCAAAAAATACAAAAACATTGGATATATCTTTTCTTTCCGAAGAATATTATTTATTTTTTCACTTTACATCTTAAATACAGCAAATAAAATTAAATAAAGCAGAATTAAATTTGTTTTACGTTTTATTTTGGTCTGATGACATTCAACTGCATTTTCACTGCGGAGCAGTTCTATTTGATTGATGGAAAACTTTCATGGCCACTGGTCTTCAGAGTTAGTAAAAGCGACTCCACCACAAGGTATATTTAGCAAGCTAGCTTTTACGTTGCTCTGACACTCAGGGTAGATATAGTGGAACAAGGACAGGAACTTCTGTTGGCCTTGGAAAGAGAGGATGCAAAGATTGGGGTTCAGATCAATGCAAAAAAAAAAAAAAAAAAACAGTATATGAGTTTTTACCAGTCAACTGATGTACCAGTGTCTACCTTGAATGGCAGCAAATTACATCAAGTGCAAATATATTGGTATATGGATAGCATCAACAAGTCAGGACATTCTTGTCAGGAAAGGGCTAGCCTGGACATCCATCAACAAGCTACAAAAGATCTGTAAATCTTTCTCGACAACTTAAAATTTATATATTCCAAACATTGGTCGAGCCAGTACTTCTTTACAGTTCTGAAACATGAATGCCGAAAGTCACCTCTAAAATAAGAAACAGCAGATTGAAGGCTGCCGGCCATTTTTATCGTCACACAGAAGCAGCAGCAAATAGATTTCTGCTCTGGGTACCCACACACGGCTCTTTGGACACCCGAAACAAAACTTATTTCCAGGTTCTCCTTGGGGACACTGGCTTGGAGCATATAAATGAGCTTGCCAGTATCATGGAGGACCATAGGGTCTAGAAGTCTATTTATGCTGTCATCTAATTAATGATGTTGGTGGTCAACTGCTGTCGTTATGAGTGATTGATTGTAAATGTTCATTATTTTTAACAGAAAAGAATGGAAATTAATGGTTTCTAAAAAGGAGTATGGAATCAATAGTCTCATGAATTGATAAATGTGTCCTTCATGACAGTGAAATGGGTCATTGAGAGATGTGCCTCATGTTTTTCTCATCATTTAACTGTTAGGACAGATGTGGTTCACCTCTAATTTTCAGTTTTTAAGCTAATTTTGAAATGTACATATAATTCAGTAATGTTTATTTTTATCATGTGCACTAATTCATTTTGTTTTTGATTATATTGGAAACTTTTTACTTGTTTGTTTCTGTACTGTTTTAGTCACATAGCTTTTAGTTAGAATTGCTTCAGTTGTGATTGCAGATCTAATTTGTTTCCATATTCTCTGTTGCAATGGAAATAAATTGCATAAGTTGGGAGAGTCCACTGTGTTGAAAGAGTTTTGTTTGGGTACAAGTGAACTAGGTTCAGTTGCAGGTGAAATGATTTACCTGTTTTTGCTTTGGTGTTTATGCTTCACTTGTGTGCATTATATAATAACAGGTAGAAGTTCAGCATTCTGCATTCTATTCTGGGGTCCATATTTAATGAGTATTAATAACATTCATTATTTGTGGCAATAATATCATGCTACAGTAGTTCACTTTGAGTGTTATAATTTACTGAAATAATAGTAAAATAATTGAAAAGAGTGTCTTGGAAGCCAGCTGTTGGTAAATATCTTTAATTACAATAATAATAATAATAATAGAAAGTAAAGTTCCATTTATGATGTGCCAACTAAAGTGCATTGAGGTAAAGTTGAGTCTGAGTTTTGCAGTTAAAGAATTTGATTTGAACAGTAAAGATGTTGTGTCCAAAAAAAAAAAAAAATAATAATAATAATAAAATGATGTTATTACTTTTTGTGGTGTATGTAACAGCATAAGTAAATGTAGTTTCACAAGAAGTGCATTAAAGGTGAGAGTGACCTACTAAATTTTCAGGAATGGACAAATAGAGCAAGCTGTCTAGACAATGACTTTGTTGTGAAATGAGAATTGGGCCAAGTTGTGTGAGTCATAAGATGTGAACTATTAAAGTTGCCAAGTACTTTAAAGGTGCACATATCTGGGTCATTTTTCAGTTCAGGGCAATGGCTTGTATGTACTGTATGTGGTGTTTCATTTCCAGTTCAAAAGCACAAGATTACATTAAATATGTTTTAATATTAGTAATGGAAATCATGTATATTTTCTAAAACCAATAATTCTCAAATTTAAGAACATTCAGATCTTTAAACATTCCTTTAATGAGAGATACCCAAACTATAATGCCCTCCCTGCCCAACACGCACACAAATGTGCGCGCGCGTGCGCACACACACATACACACACACACACACACACACACCGATGAACTTAAGTAATTCAAAATATTTCGATTGGTGAAACACTTAGAAGAAAGTTAAAAGTTAGAAGAAGTAATCTTTTTTTTCATGTAAAATCTATGTTCTCCTTTAGTTGCACATACTTTCAAAGATCACTTGAATTTAATGAGAGAAATATAGTTTAAAATCTTTGATGAGACTTACAAAAATAATTTGAGTTAAGCTGTAATGCAACTTGGTGAATATTATGCAAGTTTTTGAACATGTTATAGAAGACATAAGCTACAAGGTAAATACCAATATGAATAATATGCCAGTTTGTATCAACAATGAAACTAGACCTCATGGTAACTGACCTTTAATTCAGTAACATACATCATGAATATCTATAAGACCCCAGAACATTTTGCATTATAGTATAAATTGAATGAAAGCATTGACTAAATCCAGGTCGTGACCCTGTCTCACTTGAATAACTTTGTTTTCATTGCAGTTTTATTTTAAGACATATGACATATTTATGACCTTATGTGGATTAGTCTGTTAGGTTTAAGTCTAATTATGTGTGGAGAATTGTTTTGTTTAAATACTGATAATGTTTTAAAATGTTTCAGAGATTAGAATATTGTACTGGTCTGCATTTGTATCAACATCTATTTTAAAGCATTGGACATTGAATAATGTTCAGGATTCTAGACAATTTCCAGACAAGTATTTATTGCATAACCACAAAACTCAAAGGATAAGCAAGGTTAATGTCTGAGATTGACTTAGATGTTGTTGTCCTTCACCTTGGTAGTAGAATGCACGGGTTCACGAGAGTGCATAACTATGAACTCTTCCAGATTACACAAGAAAAACCAGAATGAAATCCACCTATTGCATGTCCTTTAACTTGGACTCATCCATATGGGAAAACATCTTTTTCTTCTGTAATAAATAGGTGATACTTGATTTTAACTTTTCAGACAATCATGAAAGTTTGGGACTTTATTTAAGATATTTAGTGCTTGATATATTAAAAAAAAAAATGAAATAAAATAAAATTTTAAATACCAATTCTGTATGTTTCTTTATATATTCTGTTCTCTTTGTCTGCCCATGCCAGTGATGTCTGATACATCTGTTGTTCACTCTAACACTGCCAAACCATGTGTTTGTTTCACTTAAAAATTTTTTTTTGCTTTTTTTTTTTTTGTAGAAATGCAGCTTCTGTGCGAAATTGGCATTATTAGATTAATGATATTACAAAAGTTATTATTAATCATGCATGTTCATATTAAAAGGGAGCAATACGAATTCCATTTTTCTGTGAAATATTAATATCTGTATATTAGCTAGCTTTACTGCCTAGTTGACATTGTGCATTGACACATGCAAACAGAAAATGCTTTAAAAAGTTTTAACATGCCTTTTTCTGAGCTTGAAAAAGAATCACTTCAGTTGGCTACCCAGTGAGCTGGTACATTATGCTGTTTAATTGACAAAAATAACTTGTAAATACTCTTGGTCACATTGCAAGAGGTAAATTATGAAAAGTATGCAATATATTATTGATTCAGTTTGTTAAGCTGATAAGTATTTTTATTATTCAAATATGTCATTGATACTTTGTAATTAATAATTTATCAATTTCAGGATTTTTTATGATCATATTTGAAGATTATATTTTTGGTTTTATGTTAATTGCTAGCAAAAAAGGCAACAAAAAATCTGAAAATTGTAAAATTTTATGTTAATTACTATTGAATAGAAGCAATGATTTTTCTAGGCACTCCGTGTGTCTATGGAAGAGCAGCGTGCAAGACAGGAAGATGAAGCTCGAAAAACTGTTGCGGAGACTGCATCAGAAAGTGGGGCAGGCACAGGTAATTTGATGAATAATGTTTTGAAGAACATTGTTTTTCTTATCACTCATTGTATTGGATTCGTTGGTAATTGCCACAATAATTATTCATCTTTCCCTCTGCTGAATTTGTTATTTTGAGAATTTTTTTTTGACTTCTAGCAACCAGTGAAGAGACCCTTCTTCAGCAGGCTCTTGCTATGTCTATGGGACAAGAAGAAGGAACTATGTCTGAAACTCCTCGTGATTTTGATCCCTCTGGGATGAGTGAAGAAGAGCAGATTGCTATGGCAATGGCAATGTCACTGCAAGGCTCAGGTATTGTTCCTTCAGCTGTTTTTTTAATTCCTAACTTTATAAAATTTGATGAAAAAGAATTCCAGTATTACTTTGCTTTAGAGATTTTGGAAATTGACTTTTATGAAATGACCAATGACGTCCTGTGAATCCATTTTCAAGGGAATGCCACTGTAATATATTTATGATGTATAATATATGTATCTCTGTAGCAGAGACAACACCAATCCCCATGGAGACTGATGATGGAACTGGTGCCACCTCGGAGCAAAAAGATGTAAGTACATGCTAATTTTTTTTATTTTTGTTAAATGTTGATTCAGTCAGGATCTAACCATCTTTTGTTGATTTCTAGTCCAATTCATTCATTTAGCATTAAACATCATGTTTAAATGAAATTTTGTTCTGTGTTTTTTTTGCATAATTTTACCATAAATATATTATTTGTTAAGATAAATAATATAAATAAGACAACGAAAAGGAACAAATACTTGCATGATATATGTTATGAGGAGAATATTTACCATGTTAACTTTATCATTTGACATGAATGATCACTACACAGTATAAAAGAAAAAGACAACAGAATGGCATGAAAAAACAAATGTCATCTTTTACAGAAAAAGCCAGAAGATGAAGATTATTCAGAGGTAATGAATGACCCAGAATTCCTTCAGAATGTCCTGGAAAACTTGCCTGGTGTGGATCCTCAGAGTGAAGCTATCAGGTCTGCAGTAGGTTCATTAACCAAAAAAGGCGAAGATACAAAAGGGGAGAAAAAGGATGAATCTGGGGATAAAGGGGACAAGAAGTGATGATGGCCTTACAAATGCCCTAGTTCTCTCACCAGATTGACATTTTGTATTTAACCAACTGGATCTTTTCATGAATGTAATTGAAAAAAAAAGGGAAGCGTTTCTACCAACATTCTGTTTCTGTTAAAAGTATAGCAGAGATTTCAGTTTGTTTGTATATTAAAAGTGCAGTTACATAATATCAGGTAATAAAGAGTGACAAGTTTGTGACTGAAAGTGAAATGGACTCTCTTACTGATAGAAAACTGAAGTAGGTTGTTCACTTCATGTTTATTTTTCTTTATAGTTAAACATGCATGATCTTAGAGGAAATAAAGATGCAAACATGCAGTTAAAGTACTTAACTCTTCCCTGTTCATTTCTTGTAAATTTTCACATTATTAAAAGGATAACAACTGTTTATTTTGGCTAAAAAATGAATTTCCTGGGGTTACCGGCAATTTTTCCATACTTACCAATGGTTAATGAATCCATTTCTACATTCAAATAATTTCATGTACATAAGTACTTGCTTTAAGGTAATATGCGCATTTGAAAATGCCCCGTCTCACTTTTCTCCTGCAAAGCTTCCCAATTCAGAAACACCCTTAATGAAAAAATATTTGAAGCATAACTTGTCATTTTTTTCTCAGCTTTCGCACTGCAAGTGACATCTAGCAACTTCATATATTACATGTATAATTGCCACGATACAAAACGCCACGTAATATTCATGTCTAAGAGTAATGAGACACTTTTGGCAATTGTACCATTTCATGGTTCCCTGACATTCACACTGTTAGTGCCCGAGAATGGCCTTGTGGGAAAGATTTTATCCAGGCTCTTACGATCACACATTGTAAATAGATTTTGACTGCAACCAACCTATTTGCTAAACGTGTCGTAAATGCAGCTAGTGGCTTTGCACATTTAAGTGATTTGTTTTGATAGGAAATTTGTGTACGGACAACCTTCAATGTGCACTTTTATGCAATAAAAATGGCAATTCTTCGAGTTTTTTTTTTATCCTATTTTTAATTTAATATTTTTATTTTAAATGACTTACCACGGATTGAGAGAAATGAAAAATCCATTTTTGAGGGACAATCCTGTGGCAAGCACCCAAGGCATCCGACTCAGTAAAAACAAATCAAAAGTACAGCTGAAACTGCATGTTTTATTCATTATAATTATCTGACAAACGATGGAATAATCTGCTGTACAATATACTGGGTAATATAAAAAGCAAATGCGCCAACAGAATGATACATACATACATACATACAATTACAATAGCTTGCTTGGAATACCACTAGAGTGAATTTTTCATACTTTTAAAAAGTTTATATCTAATACTATTACAGCTTCCAACATGACATTATACCATGTTTAAAGCATATTACAAACTGCGAGCAACAGTATCATTATAATACAGAAATCAGACGTGACCTTTATTTTAATGAAGTTATTATTAAACATTATACCTTTTGCATACCAAAAGGCAGGGCATTCCGCCCATATAATATTATAACAAGTTGTCAAATGCATCATCACAAGGATCTACTTTATGCCTGGGCATGCATATCATAAACCCACATTATACATTTGTAGACATAAGTGTGGGGAAATCTAAGATTACAAGAAATACTTTAAAAACTGTGACCCCCAGCTGAGTTGATCAAAGGGGTAAGTTTAAGGCACAACTCTACTTAATAATAAAGTCAAAATTAAATGTTTATGTCAGACCTGGCAATCCAAACTTACATATGGGTTAGCAATCAAATAAAGTCAAATAACGTGCTTTAACTTGCTTGCACTGTCACAAATACAATGGCAACTCATACTAAAATTAAATCCACAAAAGGTGCATCAAGGTTTACACATGTACTACAGCAGTATATACAACAGCAATCAACTGAAACGATTGAGCTTAATAGGACTGGAAACCCAAGGATAAAGGTGAACTCAATCAACACTTTCTTAAATAAATTTGTTGTTTCAATGTCAGTTTTTCGAAGTAGAATAAGACAAGTGCCACTCTGGTTAAAAATGATAGTAAAGACTCTAAACATCCAAACAGTTTAGCTCCACCAGGCAGCTAAAAATAGATTTGTACACTCATTTTGATGACCAATTGCACCTTGGCTATTTCCCCCTTCTCTTCCCTTTTCTCTCTAGTTAGCCCAGTAGGTGTTGTACGTCTTGGGAACACCCTTTGGCTGGACATTGCTCTGTTGGGAGCTGCTTATTCTGCCTGTTCCGCTAGTATCCTGAATAGAAAAAAAGCAACTACAGTGACTGCAGAATATTTCCTTCAATGTCCATCACACTGTGGTTGGGGTTTTGTAATGTTAAATTACATGTTTTATAATTTGCCTGATAGCAGTAAACCATTTTTTAAAAATTCTACCCTTCCTTAGAACATGCACAATCATTACTGCCTCATACATATACCTTCTTAGAAAAAATACTTAAGTTTTTTCTTACATTATAATGAAAAACAGTCAACAATTACTATGCTACAGAGACAGCAGAAAGCCACTGCCTAGCTAAGATTTGAAGATATTAGTACAAGTCACTAAGTATTAAATCAAACTAATAATAATGGTGCTAATCTACAAAGAAAGATAGAAAAGACACTAAAAGATACACACCCTACCAACCTGCTGAAGAGGGTGCAGCATCCCCTGGTGTGTCATCATGGGCATGAAGGGGGTAGCCGCATATGCTGTAGCAGGTGCTCCAATGGGCCCCCCTTGTGTGCCTCCAGATAGCAAGGTATTGAATGGGGGTGGTGTCCCATGGAACCCTTGCTTTTCAAAAGACTGAAGGGATGAGAGAAAGACAAAAACAAAATAAGATGCATCATAAAAGGACAAACTTAACAAAAGAGTTTAAGGGCAGAGAGAAATTTTACAAACAGCACATTAAACAACAACTCAGTTTCACTTGCACATTAACATTTTCTAAAAGTGCCACATGGAAACTCATATATTAGCAAACGGTCAAAATTTTCTTTTTAGGGAACAAAATATAAAGCGATTTTCATATAAATTGGACATTTTCAGAGGAATATAAGTAGGAAAAAAGTGGTTTTGGTGAATGACAACTAAACTATATCTAAATGAGTTGTTTGGCGCCATATCCCAACTCATTCCATACTTTCAAAAACTGAACAAATGATTTATTAGTTGAGATGATTTAGTTTGATGGTTAAAAAACACTGACAGTGATACTAACAACTACGAGGTGCATGCTTAAACACTGAACCAAATGGAGTCTCACCTTACTGTAAGCGGCACCACTCAGATCAGTAATACTGCTTGCTGAGGTCACACTCGCTGGACAGGAGAAAGAAAAAAATTGTTTTACACCAGCAAGTCTCTTAATTCTTTCAGAAGATTCCTTTATACAAAAAGGTTACAATACAAGAAAGAGACAAGAAACATTTGTGTTGACTTAAATGGGATTATATCTCCAGCATCAAACATTAGGAGAGTCTACCTATGGAGGAAAATAAGAAATATGCATCATACCCAAATTCCCTGTAAGCAGGCAGCTAGAAGCAAAAGTTTCTGTTATTTTAAAAATATAACTTACGTGATCCTACTGATGCCTTAGGCTGACTCTGAGATACTCCTCCATATGCAGTTTTGAAGTCTTGCCCTTGGTTCAGATCATCATATCCTGAGAAAAAAATCAAGGATTAGTATATTGACTTCATGATGTAAAGAAGATGTTACAAACTACAATATCACTCCAAGTACATTTTGAATATCTATAATGGTACGTCTGACTCCTAAACAGTTAACTTTGATACAGTCACTAAAACAACCGCTTAAAAACAAAATTTCAACTATGACACGGTTCACTGATCAAAAATTCCCTAAAAATCTGTGTAGACACAAGGAGAGGGATACATATAGCAGGGTTATATTAAAGACACCAACTGTAGTTTTCAGAGCCAGTCTCTAGATTGGCAAAATAAATTCCATCCCCAACTGGACATATAAGTGTGAAACCTTAAAACCTGTTCAAGGTGTACCAGAACCAATCATTCATTAATTTGCTATTAAACATCTATAACTGTGAAACTTACTACCTGTCCCATACGTGTGAGAGCCATATCCTCCAGCAGCCTTCTGGAACTGTGCTGTGGCTGCTGTGGGGAACTGTGCTGTAGCAGCCGTTGTACCAACATGAGCAGCATTTGTTACTTGAGGCATCTGCTGGAAGATACAAAACCATACAAGGCTAGAATATAGAGTCAGAAATTTGGGCAAAAATAACTGAAATTGTTTATGTGAACCATTCCCAGCATGAGAAAAAAGTAAAGAAAAAGAAAAAAAATTGATTCCTATTACTGTTTAAAAAACTCTTCAAGAACCAAAATGTTGCTTCATTAAAATTGTAGTTTTAGTGCTGAAGTTCATAGTTTAGCAAATAGGTTAATTTTTTTACATGACAAAGGTAGAATTGTATTCCATGTCTTGAATTTTGCAATAAGATTTTAACTATGTGCATTTTCAGGATCAACCTTTGGCAAGGAGATTTACAGAATTCATTGTACTTCAAGGATCCTGAATGAATTCTTTTACTTACTGCTGGATACACAGTAGGTGTATAGACCCCTGGTACCATGCCAGGTGTTGGGTAATAGAAACCATAGCCAGGTGGAAAAGTAGCAGGATTGAAGATGGTCTGCTGGTGTCCCTGTGTCTGCTGAGGTGTTGTCTGAGTTCCCTGGATGGGAGACTGTGCATCCACCCTGTTCATCTTTCCATCTGAAACACCTGCTAATGTGCAAAATCATGTAAATTATTAATTAAAATTAAGACGACTATTCCGTTGTTCAAAATGCCATGCATCTATAATAAAGTCATACTGGAGACATCAATTATAATAATTCCATAAAACAGTGCTTAACCAGATATATAACATCAAGTCACTTAAAAGAAACACAACATTAAAGCAAGCCCACAAAGATCAGACAAAGAACAAGTTTTGCTGTAAAATTGATTCCAGAATGAATATCTGATTCCATGCTGCAACTGGGGCAGTAATAAAACCCCAATCTCTGTAACTTCTATCTTGACAGACAATCCTACAAAGTGGAATCTCCTCAGGAAAGATTGAAAAAGTTTAAACAAGATAGGAGAATCACAGAGAGATCCCTAAAATAACACCCACTTACCCCCAGCATATGACATACTTGCAAGAGACGCCGTCGTCTGCTCCCGACCTGTTGACATAGTGCTGGGAGTGGCAAATGATGACATGTCATAGTAACCAAGGTTTAGTGTAGGGATCCCTCTCTGGATGGCTTGCAGATCCTCATAACTGTACATTGGCTGCTGGAGCCCAATGAAGGGCATGCCTGGCTGGACCATATAGTTAGCACCAAGAACTGGTGTAACCCCAGGCGGCAAGTTTGGAGGGGCTTTGTCTGAAAGTCACCAGAACACACAGTTGTTATATATAAAACTTATTAAGAGTAATCTTTTCACTGTAACATGATAATATGCTGCTATAACATTGTCCTCAAATTACTGTAAATAAAGGTTAGATAAATTTATAAACATAAGAACTACCTGTTGCATTTCAATTTTTGTACACTTTTCGAAGAAAATGTAAAATTTGAACAACTGTATATAATCTGGCAAATCTACATATACTGTGTACAGAAAGACCAGTGCAAGAAACAGACTCACTTGTTGTGGCAGATGGTTTTGTTGACAATGAACTAACAGATGTGGTATTGATCCCCAATGCAGCAGAGACACTGGTATTCACAGAGGGCAGAGTACTGGTTGTGGTAATAGTGGTAGTTGTCATGCTTCCTGGCACAGTGGTACCATTAGATCTGTCGAAAGAATGCTGCAAGGGAAAGGTGTTATCAATAAAGCTGACAGAAAATTAACAGAATCCCTGACCACAGTGTGTCGACTTTCAGTATAACTTACTCAAAAGACAATTTTTACAACCATAATTTTTTTCTCTGAGGATATCCTGAAATAATCACTCCAAGGCTCTAACAAGTTGTTCAAATACAACAAATGCTTACTGATGAGGGTGCTGACTGCCTCCCACTATCTAAATCAGTTTCCTTGTTTCCAGCTTTGGCTATACTTTCGGCAAATTTATTAGTCTGCTGATTAGTGCTACTGTAACTCTGAGACCCATAGCCCGTCTGAGCAGACTGACTGTCCCTCTGGTATGCAGAGCTGTGAGTTGAGGAAGAGGAAGGTTGGTACACTGATCCTGATTGGTTAGGATAACTGGTCTGCTGATTGCTACTCGACTGGTAGCTGGAGCCTGATTGGCTGATAGTTGGCTGGAAGGAGCCACTCCCAGATTGATACTGTCCTCCAGATTGGTAAGAGCTTGACTGGTTGTCTCTTGAGTAGCCCCCAGTCTGACTTGAGCCATAAGAACCAGCCTGGCTATAAGCTGACTGATAAGAGGATCCCGATTCCCTGTCATAGCCTGACTGGTTTTGGTAACCACCTGATTGACTGCCACCATACCCCGTCTGACTTTGGAATGACCCACTGCCTGGATAACTTGAGTGACCATATTGTGAGCTAAGATTACTGTTAGGGTGAGAGTAGCCACTAGTTGTGGAATTGAGTCCTTTCACATAGTTAGCTGTGGAATAGCTGGAGGAATAGCTGGACTGCCCATAGTTTATACTTGGAGATGTTGTGGTGGCACTAAGAGAATCTGTGGCAAAAAGATATAACCTGATGTTAGAATATACATCTACAAATAAATGACAATGCATAAACACAATTTTCCCTAACGACCCCATTACATGCACCTTAAAACAAAAACATATTTTAAGGTAAAATGACTTACAATCTTTTTTTATTACATGACGTAGAAAACTAAACTGAAAAGTTCATTTTTGCACTAATACTAATCATGGTTATTGTATTCCTTTCTATTATTTATTACCTGTTCCCTGTCCAGATCTTCGTGATCCCATCAATGGACTTGTCTTGTTTGTAGACTGAGAGGCAGGGAATGGTATGGGTTCTGGCGGACTGTTTACCTGGGGAAATCAGTAGTAAGGAAATTTATACACAAATGTCATATTTTGTGGCCTAATGTCAATGCAGCTGCTTCAGAAACCTTCAGAAACCTTTAACTTTATCCATTATGATAACAAAGGACTAGATCTAAATAGTACTGCACTACTGGAATCAATTTGTGATTCCAAATGGCAACAATAAATCAAAGGCTAGGAGGCTAGGAATACAATATCTCCTTAAATACATTCATCTGAAAGCACTTTTTTCTACTTCTTACAAAGCAATTCTAAATCAAAATTCAAACAATTTAACTAACTGTGAATACATTACACCATTTACCTTTGGCGTCTGAGAATAGTCCTTATTAGGGGATGTCATGGTGTTCTGGAACACACTGCTCCTGGTTTGGTCCAGGTTACTCATGTTGGATGTTGTAGTGCTTCCTGATGATGGCAGAGTGGAGTTCAGTGCAGAGTTCTCTGTAGACTTGGTTACCATGCCTGACAGGTGGTTGGTCAGGCTAGAAGAACTGCTGGAATATGAAAGCCACTCAACTAAAGCAAAAACCTGTGATAACATTATTAGCACATCCCAAAAAAATGATCAACAAATATGATCAAATAAGAACTCATATTTTAACGAACTTAATAAGGTGGGAAATCAGGTCAAACTACCAGTAACATTCAGGTAAATGGGGAATGTTAATTCAAAACTAACCTCATGGCAGAGCTCTTGTAGCTGCTCACTATGGCAGGATCAGCCACAGAGCCAAAACTGAGAGAGTCACCAATATCCAAACTCCCAAACTGCACATCTAGAGGCATCATATTACTCCCTGGCAAGTATGGCATCTCCACTGCTGAAGCAGGAATCTGAAGCAAAGATAATTTTCTCAATCTTTTATTTGATTTTCATACTTACTTAAATACAAGACAACTCTGTGTAGATGGTGAGAAATGATCTGAATGCCATTTTTTATGAAAATTCAACCCGACAACAAGCATGAAAAACCATGCATTAGCACTTTTACTGATCAATTACTATCAATTATTTTTGATATTTACTACATGTCCTAACACAAATGATATTGGTACAGATAACTGCAAAATGGTATTTAGCTATAGTGTCTGGACCAGGGGCTCTCAAATCTTTTTCTCTAGAACCTTCTAAAATGGCATACTGCTAAAAGTCAACCTATTTTGTCATCAACAGCACTGTGAATAAGGCAAGGTTCTTTTGCTTGTCTACCAGTTGCCATTTAGAAAACCACTATTAACCAACTTCATGCTACCCTACAATAAACTGTCTATTCCTGCTCCCTGTTTAATCTTACCTTTGAAGGAGGTGGTAATTTTGTTCTCTGAGGCTTGTTCCGCTGTTGTTGTAGTGCTGCTGCTTGGGCTGCTGCTTGGGCTGCAGCTGCCTGTGCTGCATTACCAGGCCTCTGCTGCTGCTGCACTGGACTTGGCTGGGGTATGGCATTTGGTTGTGAGGAGCCGATCTATAGTAAAGAAATTTCATCTCTTAGTTTAATTATATGAACACTTTAAGTTGATGAATGTCTTTCAACAAGAAGTGCAAAAAGAGAAACGTTTACATGCTCAATCCACGAAAAAAAAAAACTCATTCTGCCTTAGATGTAGAAATATGACCAAATAAGAAACTGAGCTGGTATGATTGAGAATAAATTCCATTAGAGACATTTTCTATAGCAAAACTGACTTACCCCAACTGCATTCTTGATAGACTCAGTAGCTTGCTTTGCAAACTGACTCTGGTAAAACTGAGACTGAGAAGAACCACCAGCACCAAGACTACTAGGGACACCTACAGTTGAATTGACCATCAGACCTGTGCTGCTCCCCAGTGAACTGACTCCAAGAGATGATGTAGTGGACAAAGAGGCATCCTGGGTTTGTTTAGGCAAGAGTACATCAAGGTCCAGCCTGTAAAGCAAACATAAGAAGGTTGATGATAATGGTTACTTGTACCTTATCAATATAAACTTGGGTTTAGGCATATTGATAGAGGTCAAAAATTTATAGAGATCAAATTTACTCATTTACTATGAATGAAATAATATGACAAAGCAGACAAGCTGAAACTGTCGGTCCGATCGGTCATGGCTGGCAAAATTTGTTTGGACCAGTAAAAAATTGGACTTGGTCGGTCCAAAGGACTGACAAGAGTTTTAAGAGTGGCAATTTTGAATTTACAGTCATCATTCAACATACTTCGCTAAAAAAATGATACAAAACCCAAAGCGTTTTTTCCCTTCCATTTCAAGCCTATCACATTCACAAACAAAGTAAGCTACCCTAATCAAACTGGTAGTATCTGTCTCAAACGAATAGGGCGATTTATGGTCCAACAAAAAACCATTCGGTCCAGCAAATTTTTCATTACTGCCGGTCCAAATGGCCGGCCATTCTGAAAAGTTTTCAGCATGTCTGCAAAGTCAACTTTTCCTAATCTTCCCAAATAGAAACATTATATATTGTGGTCAATTGTTGTCAGAATTTATTATCTTTACCTTGTATACCCATCCCCACTGCGAATGCTTGGAGAATTAGAACTGAACACAGAGTTGGCTGTGACATCAGCTGTAGTCATGGCCGCACTGGAGAAAGCATCCATACTGGAGGCTGTAGAGGCAGAGAAGGTATTGGTGCTGACAGCTGCTGATGCACTTGGGGTGAAGACCTGTGTCTCTGACAGCTGAAACATAGCAGAATATCTAATGCAAGAACTCAATCACAAACAGGTATGTTCAGGGCAATGTGGCCAAAGTGTTGTTGAACATGTAGGCATTTTGCTATCAAACTGTTTATCAAAATGGAGAAGAATAGCAGTAGGTCTTTTTAATTATAAGTTGAAACAATCAACATGGAATTTACATATGATTACTTACATTGCCAGTCCATTCCTCATCCCAGTTATCTATGGAATCTGCCCAATCTGGAAAATCAGGTTCAAGGTGATTATCATGATCAACTGTCATTAAGAACATGTAATAAGTGATATTCAAAAAGAAAAAAAATAGAAACTGCCGACCGCTGCAAAGGTAAAATTATAATTTAAGCATCAGTGTCACTTTTTTTTGTCTTTTCTCTTATTATGAACAGCATGAAGATATGAAACTTACTGCTATTGCCCTTCTCTGCATTTTCAGCTACTTCATTAGTCCATGTATCAATTTCTGGTCCCTTGTCAAACCTTGCACCTCCACTGCCAGGCACACTACCCCCACTTCTGGAACCGAAACCACCTCTGGATAGGAAAAATATTTCATCACAAACCTATTTATTATTTATCCCTTTCTCAAGAAAATGCAAAGTTATAATAAAGGAAAATGCCTAATAACATGTTTAACTCTAATCTAAGGAACATGAGCGAGTCTTAAAAAAACAATCTACCTTCCTCTTCCACCTCTGCCTCTAGCAACGCTTCCTCTTCCTCTGCCCCTGCCTCGCTCTCCTCTTTCTGGTCTATCTCTACTGAAGTCTCTGTTATTCTCTCTATTTTTCTCATTCTCTTCCTCTTCTCTGCCTTTCCCTATTTAAGGCAAAGGAAGAAGTCATAATTTGATTCACTCAATAGATTCTTCCACTTCAAAACAATCAGGCATGTCACAAAAGAATTTAAGTGTGTGCAAATTTCAACAAGGTACTGATACTTAATACACATTTTTATGCTTTTTTACACAATACATATACCATAGATAGACCAGCCTGAACTGATTCACTAGTCTTTTCTTCGAATGCAAATTTTTCTTATTTCAATAAAGAGACTTTAATACATGATGAAAAATCATCCGGTAGAAGACTTACAGTTTCTGTTTGCACTTCCACCCCTTGAAAGCCTGGGTGGAGCATTTCTGGCTCCCCTCCTTGGTGCATTGTCTCCACGATCTCTCGACTCCCCTCTTTCACGATCCAGTTTTGTGTCAGATTTATTGTTTACCAGTGGTGTAGGGTCTGAATTTTGTTGTGGTAGCTTCTTTTTCTTTTTGCCAGTCTCTTGCCACTCTCCCTGTTTAAAATATAATTGAAAACTTCAGTAAGTTTCATGGCATGCTTTTTATTCCATATTTATTACTCTGTTTGACAAAATTTATTCCCATATGCCAACTTCACTTTTACTCGGGAAATAATTAAACCTCTAAATCATTTCATACCAAAAAAATTTAGTTTAGGCCAGACTTTATGAAAGGCGTCGGACCGTCGGACATGCCTGGCAAATTTTGTCTCGGTCCGATAAAAAAACCTGTATCGTCGGACCTTATGTCCGGCGAGTTTTCAAACTGACTGGGAATGTGTAAATTTTAATATAAGGAATACGTTGTTGTTTCTTTTCTGAACGATATATTTTACTTCATTCGAAAAGAGAGACGGGGTGAAAATCTCGGGGAGTTCCCAGCTAATTATACATAATTTATTAACCTCAGTTTCAGTCACAAATACTATTTTGTGACTGGCTGAGGTTGGGGAATTCCTGAATGATGTAATGTACAGTCTCGTTTTCGTTTTCGTAATACCCTACACAACAAAATGGCTGCAACACATGTGCTCGTTATTTGCGTTTTTACAGACTTGATCCTCTGTTTCTTCATTATCAGTCGTACACAGTACTCATGGATACTCATCTTAGCCTTTTGCTTAGAAAATGACGTTGTTGAACTTTAAACACTTCGTTGGTGCAAAGCGTGGCAAAAATGAAAACGAAGTGAGGAAGAGAAACGGAAGTTTAATAAAATTGGAAAGAAGGTAGGCCCTGGCGGACTTATGATCTGTAGGAGAGGAAAATAGTGTGTGCCGAGCGTAAGGAGTACTAAAGTTATCATTTTGATTAATAGCAACATAAATGTTACTGCTTTATTACGGGTTCTTAAATTATGGAACATATGTACGTATTTGCATGTACCGTTCATCACGAGTTGGAGAAAGTGTACATGAACTTGATGAAAGCTCACAGTTTGAGTTTCTTTTTATAAAAAAAAAAAAACAAGGCAGCAAAGNTCCATTCAAGCCAACATCTTATAACAAAAGCCCTGATGATGAATAAAAAGAATCAGCCCATGCCTAAAATGTCCATGTCTATTAACATCATCCTAAAATGTCCATGTCTATTAACATCATCCTAAAATGTCCATGTCTATTAACATCATCCAATAAATTAAAGACTGCTTGATAGTTTATCCTACCAAGGTGCCTGCAGCAAAATAAAACAGAGTTCAATTGTTTCAGTTATGGTTCAGTTACAACCACACAGGAGGGGCAGTTGTATACTTTTGTATCGAAATATTTCTGACTGGATCCATATTATTGTGGCAAGAAAATTAATATTTCATAATCCTTTAAGCCAGATGCACATCTTCTAATTTTGCTAAAAGATTTAAATTTGGCAGGTAGATTATGTAAACCCCTAATCTATTTATAAGGCCTGAATACCATGAAATCATAAAAACAACTTCCTATTAAATATACTTTTGTAAATTTAAGATTTGAAAAAGGATGGATTTTCTCAAAAAGCCAAATATATTTATGACCAAAGCTATATGAAGTAGAGCTTGGTATTTCAATGAGGTTCTTACTCTAGTTTAATCCCACTAGAGAGGTATTTAATTTTTTTTTCATGTAATACTATTCCTTGAACCAGTATGTTTTTTTATCCTTCTTATCAGTATGTATTTGTGTCAAGCAACATTGAATGGTCATCATAAAAAATGGCTCATTCTGTCACATATCAGAAATTCAACAGTTTAATTTGCAGATTCCGAAATGTCCTTCAGGGCTTGGCAAATGATGAAATTCACTTTGAATTGTAGAAGGCAATAAAATATTGACTGGAATTCAACTAAGATCCTAAAATAAGAGTCATCTGATATCCCACACAAAATAAGAAAGGGAATCAACATCAGCCATCACCAGCCATCCATAAAAAGAGATTGGAGGGGGGGGGGGGAGCAATCTACCTGACATTTATAAGAGGGTCCTGGCCGCTATAGCAATGTAGCGATTTGGGGTGAGTGCAGAAAAATCACCGACCAGTCCAGGAATCGAACCCAGGACCCCTCGCTTACAGGATAGCTGTCAGTGGGTAACCAAATCTACTCACATTAGCCTGATGAAGGCCTACGTCCAGGTCAGTCGTAAGCTAACGGTATGAAAGTATTTCAGCTTAAGCTTGCAATTGATAATTATCATACATAACTACCAAGCTAATGAACATTTTTGCTCATTTGAAAGATGTTCTTCAGTCATAATCCAAAAAGCATATGTGGTATCAAGCGGCAAAAAATTGAATTTGATTTTGATTTGTGTATTGCTATTTTCAAGTTTATTCCACAAAACAGTGGGTAAAATTAAATGACCAGTCAATCAGTCAGTTTCAGTTTTCGCACCCTTATTCAACAACGTGAATCATGAATAGGTGATGGAAATCTTGCGATTGGACAAGTAATTATATACTTTTATACAAAAAGTGGGAGCAATCAAGAAATCAATCCAATTTATACATGTGTTAAAATGCATTTTAGCCAAGAGATTTGTTGTTGATTACAGGTGACCGGCACAAACGTCATATTTTCTTTCATGCCAACACACATGCCATGTGACGCCATGCTGAATTTTCATCAAATTTCGTTCACGAATATAGAAACTGCTGCTTAAGGAAGAAGACTTTTCTTGAAATAAGATGGATCCCCAACTCTTACACTAAAAAACGAGCAAAGTTGATTAACATACCGTACTCGGAAGCCGTTAATACATATACAGTTATAAGAGTCTCACCTGGTACTGCGCTCACAAAAGCTTTCAGGTCACGTGATATTTCACAGAATTCGCGCCGCCATCATGTTTCCGAAGATGACGTGAGGAAGGGTTTCCCAGTGTTTTCTTTTGAAATATACTGCTATGTTAACATTCGTTTGTCTCGTGTAACTGTATTTGACGTGAACGTAATTTCCTAGTGTGTTATAATTTTCTAAGATAAAATAAAGGAATATAAAAGGAGTTGAATCACATTGGCGGAAATAGCCGAAAATTAATGAGCAGGGATTTCCATTTCAGTGATTGATATTGTATATAAAAACAAAAGACGTACCAGGCATTGAACATTATCAAGATATGATTTAGATATTTATAAGTTGCATACCTCCCTTATTAAGTCATAGCTTAATAAATAATAGCAAATTTGAAGAAAGAAATAGTAGGTCAAAGGTCAACGAATACATAGGAAATTTATTGTCGTAAAAACCAATCATATGACAGAATACAGCTTCATTTGCATAAGGTAGCATCAGGTAAGATGGCGTTTGCTTGGGCTATGTGATGCACTCGTATACTTAAGGGAATTTATTTACTTAAGAATTGACGCGCGTTCTTTGTAAGTTGCAACATGTTGTGATAACTACAGGGAATGTTTTTGTTGCCTTTTTGTGCTCTTGCAATCATTATGGTTGTAGAACCAACAGGTTGAATGCGGCCGGTTGGATGTAGATGTACAGCTAGGGCCAGGCCTACGTGCGGTGCAACTACTAAACTACAGAAGTCAGTGTTGCAGAACACTATCAGTTTGAACTGCATTACCTGCACGTTAACATTAAACACACAGTCAGCATTTATGGTGCTAATTATATGTGACAATTTTCCAATACCCTTTTCGACAAAGATAAAGAGTAACGTTACGCATTAATATCCGTTTAGAATGGAAAAATACATGTAAGGTTACCTTTGGTAGAATTTAATAGATTAGGAGATCCATGCAGTTTGTTGACAAAACTATTTCCTTCTGCCTTTAATTTTTGTTTATTTACATAATAACCTTATTATTAGTCATTATTATGAGATGTTTGGCTATTCCACAATAATTATTTCAAGTAAGTTTTCCTCTCTATAACTAATTAAACTGCCATAGAATTTTAAAGTGATATCATGGAATGGCCTTTCACATGAGTCATTATAATGTAAACATTGATAGAGTATTAGGTTATCAGATGCCAGATTAAAGCATTTTTCAGATCACAGGTTTTTTTTTATAAGAATGAAGAAAATTGATAAATTATTTTACTTTCAAAATATGGCTTTAACTTCATTTTGTAACACAACATTTTAGATATAGTTTATAAAGTTGAAATAACTTTCACCATATTGCACACCTCACTGGTAAGTTTATCAGTTGATTTTTATCATTGTTAGGGGCTTTGGAAATGTAGTCTTTATGAGTGTCTGTGTTTGTGTTAGTTTGTGATAAAGGACGTCATGAAAATTGCCTCAGTTTAGACTGCATTCCCACAGATGTAGATCGATCCATCTGAATCGACATAACTCCCTGGGGGTTCACGCTAAATTGCTGTTAGCTGAACGCGCACGGAAGTTATTTACCCCCTTACAGCTTTTAGTAGGTGGCACAGACATTAAAGCCGGCTAAGCTAACAGTAATCTAGTGAGACTCCCCACGGGGATAGATCGATCTAAAATCTGTGGGAATGCAGTCTTATATAAATTATATATTGCACATTTTTATGTACAGACACATCTGTGTCTGTACATATTGCCATCACCTGCGTCTGTCGTCGCCGATGCCGATGCCGTCGCCGGTGCCGTGCACTTTCCTTGTAAACACGATAAGTGGAAGGCAGTTTCACTTTTTGGCTTTANTAGACCATTCAAGCCAACATCTTATAACAAAAGCCCTGATGATGAATAAAAAGAATCAGCCCATGCCTAAAATGTCCATGTCTATTAACATCATCCTAAAATGTCCATGTCTATTAACACCATCCAATAAATTAAGACTGCTTGATAGTTTATCCTACCAAGGTGCCTGCAGCAAAATAAAACAGAGTTCAATTGTTTCAGTTATGGTTCAGTTACAACCACACAGGAGGGGCAGTTATATACTTTTGTATCGAAATATTTCTGACTGGATCCATATTATTGTGGAAAGAAAATTAATATTTCATAATCCTTTAAGCCAGATGCACATCTTCCAATTTTGCTAAAAGATTTAAATTTGGCAGGTAGATTATGTAAACTCCTAATCTATTTATAAGGCCTGAATACCATGAAATCATAAAAACAACTTCCTATTAAATACACTTTTGTAAATTTAAGATTTGAAAAAGGATGGATTTTCTTAAAAAGCCAAATATATTTATGACCAAAGCTATATGAAGTAGAGCTTGGTATTTCAATGAGGTTCTTACTCTAGTTTAATCCCACTAGAGAGGTATTTAATTTTTTTTTCATGTAATACTATTCCTTGAACCAGTATGTTTTTTATCCTTCTTATCAGTATGTATTTGTGTCAAGCAACATTGAATGGTCATCATAAAAAATGGCTCATTCTGTCACATATCAGAAATTCAACAGTTTAATTTACAGATTCCGAGAATGTCCTTCAGGGCTTGGCAAATGATGAAATTCACTTTGAATTGTAGAAGGCAATAAAATATTGACTGGAATTCAACTAAGATCCTAAAATAAGAGTCATCTGATATCCAACACAAAATAAGAAAGGGAATCAACATCAGCCATCACCAGCCATCCATAAAAAGAGATTGGAGGGGGGGGGAGAGCAATCTACCTGACATTTATAAGAGGGTCCTGGCCGCTATAGCAATGTAGCGATTTGTGGTGAGTGCAGAAAAATCACCGACCAGACCAGGAATCGAACCTGGGACCCCTCGCTTACAGGCTAGCTGTCAGTGGGTAACCAAATCTACTCACATTAGCCTGATGAAGGCCTACGTCCAGGTCAGTCGTAAGCTAACGGTATGAAAGTATTTCAGCTTAAGCTTGTTATTGATAATTATCATACATAACTACCAAGCTAATGAACATTTTTGCTCATTTGCAAGATGTTCTTCAGTCATAATCCAAAAAGCATATGTGGTATCAAGCGGCAAAAAATTGAATTAGATTTTGATTTGTGTATTGCTATTTTCAAGTTTATTCCACAAAACAGTGGGTAAAATTAAATGACCAGTCAATCAGTCAGTTTCAGTTTTCGCACCCTTATTCAACAACGTGAATCATGAATAGGTGATGGAAATCTTGCGATTGGACAAGTAATTATATACTTTTATACAAAAAGTGGGAGCAATCAAGAAATCAATCCAATTAATACATGTGTTAAAATGCATTTTAGCCAAGAGATTTGTTGTTGATTACAGGTGACCGGCACAAACGTCATATTTTCTTTCATGCCAACACACATGCCATGTGACGCCATGCTGAATTTTCATCAAATTTCGTTCACGAATATAGAAACTGCTGCTTAAGGAAGAAGACTTTTCTTGAAATAAGATGGATCCCCAACTCTTACACTAAAAAACGAGCAAAGTTGATTAACATACCGTACTCGGAAGCCGTTAATACATATACAGTTATAAGAGTCTCACCTGGTACTGCGCTCACAAAAGCTTTCAGGTCACGTGATTTTTCACAGAATTCGCGCCGCCATCATGTTTCCGAAGATGACGTGAGGAAGGGTTTCCCAGTGTTTTCTTTTGAAATATACTGCTATGTTAACATTCGTTTGTCTTGTGTAACTGTATTTGACGTGAACGTAATTTCCTAGTGTGTTATAATTTTCTAAGATAACATAAAGGAATATAAAAGGAGTTGAATCACATTGGCGGAAATAGCCGAAAATTAATGAGCAGGGATTTCCATTTCAGTGATTGATATTGTATATAAAAACAAAAGACATACCAGGCATTGAACATTATCAAGATATGATTTAGATATTTATAAGTTGCATACCTCCCTTATTAAGTCATAGCTAAATAAATAATAGCAAATTTGAAGAAAGAAATAGTAGGTCAAAGGTCAACGAATACATAGGAAATTTATTGTCGTAAAAACCAATCATATGACAGAATACAGCTTCATTTGCATAAGGTAGCATCAGGTAAGATGGCGTTTGCTTGGGCTCTGTGATGCACTCGTATACTTAAGGGAATTTATTTACTTAAGAATTGACACGCGTTCTTTGTATGTTGCAACATGTTGTGATAACTACAGGGAATGTTTTTGTTGCCTTTTTGTGCTCTTGCAATCATTATGGTTGTAGAACCAACAGGTTGAATGCTGCCGGTTGGATGTAGATGTACAGCTAGGGCCAGGCCTACGTGCGGTGCAACTACTAAACTACAGAAGTCAGTGTTGCAGAACACTATCAGTTTGAACTGCATTACCTGCACGTTAACATTAAACACACAGTCAGCATTTATGTTGCTAATTATATGTGACAATTTTCCAATACCCTTTTCGACAAAGATAAAGAGTAACGTTACGCATTAATATCCGTTTAGAATGGAAAAATACATGTAAGGTTACCTTTGGTAGAATTTAATAGATTAGGAGATCCATGCAGTTTGTTGACAAAACTATTTCCTTCTGCCTATAATTTTTGTTTATTTACATAATAACCTTATTATCAGTCATTATTATGAGATGTTTGGCTATTCCACAATAATTATTTCAAGTAAGTTTTCCTCTCTATAACTAATTAAACTGCCATAGAATTTTAAAGTGATATCATGGAATGGCCTTTCACATGAGTCATTATAATGTAAACATTGATAGAGTATTAGGTTATCAGATGCCAGATTAAAGCATTTTTCAGATCACAGGGTTTTTTTTTATAAGAATGTAGAAAATTGATAAATTATTTTACTTTCAAAATATGGCTTTAACTTCATTTTGTAACACAACATTTTAGATATAGTTTATAAAGTTGAAATAACTTTCACCATATTGCACACCTCACTGGTAAGTTTATCAGTTGATTTTTATCATTGCTAGGGGCTTTGCAAATGTAGTCTTCATGAGTGTATGTGTTTGTGTTAGTTTGTGATAAAGGACGTCATGAAAATTGCCTCAGTTTAGACTGCATTCCCACAGATGTAGATCGATCCATCTGAATTGACATAACTCCCTGGGGGTTCACGCAAAATTGCTGTCAGCTGAACGCGCACGGAAGTTATTTACCCCCTTACAGCTTTTAGTAGGTGGCACAGACATTAAAGCCGGCTAAGCTAACAGTAATCTAGTGAGACTCCCCACGGGGATAGATCGATCTAAAATCTGTGGGAATGCAGTCTTATATGTATTATATATGGCACATTTTTTAGAAATCACCTCAATTTGTCTACATGTCATGTATTATATTATTGATTTTATACCATAGTTTGATGATAATATTTTTTATTTCAGTTTTTTCTTTTGTGTGGACTTTCTGACTATTTAGAAACAACCATGTCTGCATATTTTACAAGAAATGCCAGGAAACTGGCAGCTACTGGTGCTTTGGTTGCTGGTAGTGCTGCTGCTGGTTGGTGGTTCACTCAATGCAATACCCATCACGCTCGCCTAGGAACCACCAATGTTCATCTGAGGTACCCTGCCAGTGCCAACTATCCTGATCTGACTAATCATAACAATGTCATGGCTTCCAATCTAACCCCTGCAGTGAGTATTAAATGTTATGTTGTTTTGTTAGAAAAAATGTCTAGACTATTTTTTTTTAAATAAAATTTTACATAAGTGTGACTTTCTCTGCTACACACACACACACACACACACTTTATTAGGTTGATTAAATTCACATTTTATATTTTGAGTCATTTTCATGATTATAAGTATGTATATGGTTTTTGAAATAAGTATAGTCAATTATTTAGAATAAAATGCTATTTTATGTTATTGTCATGGAGATGTTGGAATAAACTAGGCAAGCACATTGAAAAATCTTATCTATATAAGTTATTCTCAACTCTTAGTGCACAACTTTGTCTTAATTTCAGATTTATGCCAAATTGCGCGATAAGACTACACCTAATGGATTCGATCTTGACCGCTGCATCCAGACTGGTGTAGACAACCCAGGCCACCCCTTCATCAAGACTGTGGGCTTAGTGGCTGGGGATGAGGAGTGCTACGAAGTGTTTGCTGAACTGTTTGATAAGGTGATCGATGAGAGGCACAATGGCTACAAGCCATGGATGAAACACCCAACAGATCTGGATTCTTCCAAGGTATATCTTCTTACATGTCATCAATTCATTTGAGTTAAAGAAAAAAGTAGCAAGCTAATTTCAAGAAAATGAATTATTAGAGCTGTTTTATCTTTGGACTGAAATAATAAAGTTGCCCCTGAAATGGTATGAATTTGTGAATCTTAAGAAATGTAATACACAGAAATAATTTTCAAATTTCAACAGCCTTACTAACATCTTTTATTTTACCAAGCTCAGTCATTTAAAAAAATTTTAAAAACTTTAAGCATGAATTTCAGTTGCTTTTTAAAAACTTTTTTATTATCCCTTCCAGGTAAAACTTCAGTATTGTTTGAGAAACATCATTTCTAGTATTCCAATTTTCCTTTTAATTTAGAAAGTTATTACAGTATGTCCTCAGTAAACAACCACCTTCTTCTTCTTCTTTGTTGAACATACCAAAACTATTATCAAATTTTGTGTTATATCTGCCAGATAACAAAGTAGATATATCTTAATTGTTATCTTGAATATAAAATGAATATGTATTTATGTTTGTTCTCCTAATCAGATCCGTGGTGGCCAGTTTGATGAGAAATATGTCTTATCTAGCCGTGTACGTACTGGTCGCTGCATTCGTGGCCTAAGCCTGCCTCCAGGTTGCAGCCGTGCTGAGCGTCGTGAGGTAGAGAAAGTGGTAGCAGATGCCCTGAATGACCTGAAAGGACCTCTGGCTGGAAAGTATTATCCACTTAGTAAGATGACAGATGAGGAACAAGAGCGTCTGATTAATGTAAGATTATTGTTCTTACACTCAGTTGATTTTGGTTACAGAGTAAAGTTGAGCATGGGTGTATTGGTATCCTTATTTTGATCATGGAAATTTAGTTATAAACAGATGCACGTAAAGGAGGTCTGATGCATGTAAAGGATATTTTTGCACGCAATAGTTTTAATTTGTGTTTGCATGTGAATTTACATGATGTAGGGTGCAGTATTTTTTATTTATTATTATTATTATTATTATTTCTTTTTTGCTACTCACCAATGTGGTCATGGATAGATAGTAAAAAATTTAAAGAAATAGTAAACCATTCTCTCTAAATGCACCTATTACAACACTTGCAAGTGCAGTAATGTACTGGCATCAGACATTTGGTGGGCGCCTATGCTCTGCACCCTGCAAATATTGGTTACTTTTGATATTTACTAATGGGACTTGATGGTATGGTTATTGATGGTATATAGCTTTTATCTATTTTTATTTCTAATGTAATAGAATGGTGCCGATATATGTGCTCACAAGTATTGTTTTCTTTTACAAGACTGCTGGAACTGAATGTTCCTCCTTTTGGTGAAAATTCCCTTGTATTGGTGGTTGGTGCATGCTAATGCTTCTTTTTTATGTGTAATGCAATATAGGACCACTTCCTCTTTGACAAACCTGTGTCTCCTTTGCTGTTAGCATCTGGCATGGGAAGGGACTGGCCAGATGCACGCGGAATTTGGTAAGGGTACCATCACTGACTGTTACAATAAGTATTTTAGTCCAATATTTAGGCTTGTTAACTGAAAACAAATTTGTAAGATTTTTTTTTTTTTAGTTTTTGATAATGTTGTGGTGGTATATTTTCTTATG
Organism: Lingula anatina; assembly: GCF_001039355.2. The sequence continues at coordinate 170,486 of NW_019773848.1, read as the reverse complement.
TTTACATTACTTTTATATGCAGAGATTATAATATCTGGATATATTTTGTGTACCTGTGTCTGTCTATTTTGTTGTCATTGCTGTCATAAGTGTTAAACCATTTTAAAAAAATTTAATTAATTGAAATGTGAAATAAAGAGTTGAAGCTGTGCACATGGTTTAGATTGAGAACTTGTGTAAAATAGCAGGTTAGTGCAAAAAAGCAGTCATATTTTGAAAGGCAGATATACATAATGTCAGTCACTGTAAACATTTCAAAGGTAGAAAATATTTTTCATTGTTTACTGGAATGTGCCTGTTAAAGCTACAATGGAGCAGGGGGAATGGTTTTTATGTTTGATATTAAGTGTCTGTGTCATCTTTGCTTTGTAGTTTTATTGGTTTGCACATTTGTTGTCACTTAATCACCCTATATATAGAGGTTCTCCACTTTACTACCTATGATATGATTGTTAAGTAAACATGTGAATCGTTCCATTTTGCTGAAATAAATAGGGTGATGTTTGTTTGCTTTTGCAGTTCATATCAGTAAGTCAATTTTTAAATGGTATGTTTTTGGCATACAAGCATTATTTTGCTGTTTGGTACATCTCTGTTTTATTCTTATTCAGGCTGCATATATACATTATTTTGTGTCTTTAACTGTAAATTGAAATGAAGTGATTTGTATGTGAATCTTGACAGTGGCTAAATGAATGAGAATAGTCCACAAATTAATGTTACAATCCTTTACTTTTTAATAATTGATTTTATTTCTCGTGCAGAACTGAACAGTATCTTTTTTATTTTTATATAGAGAATTTTTAAGTGTCTGTATATATTTTGAGTACCTGTGACTGCTTGTGTCATTGCCATCACTCTCTAGTTTCTTTTTTTCTTTTTTCAGGCATAACGATGCAAAGAACTTTCTGGTTTGGATCAATGAGGAGGATCACACCCGTGTCATCTCCATGCAGAAAGGTGGAAACATTAAAGAGGTCTTTGATCGATTCTGCACAGGACTTAAGGAGGTATACCTGAATATATATAAATATTTGGGGGCATTATAAATGTAAAAAAAAAAGTTGTTATACTTATATATATATTATTGCTATAAGATAGTATCATATAATTTATGTTATTTTAATTTAACACATTTTCTGTAGATGCCCAACATGCGAATGATTTTTTTTTATTTCAAGCAGTTTTGAAAAGTTATTTTTACATTCACTGGAAAAGTTATTTTTACATTCACCAGTGATCCTTGGTGTGAATATTTGGATCATATCTTTGGGAAGTAGTGGGAAAAATGTTTACTTTATTTCAGGTTGAGAGGCTTATTCAGGCTAAAGGCTGGGAATTTATGTGGAATGAACATTTGGGCTACATTTTGACCTGTCCTAGCAACCTTGGTACTGGATTGCGTGCTGGTGTGCATGTCAAACTGCCACTGCTCTCTAAGGTTAGTAGATACTTAAGTATTTTAGATAATGCAAAGATGAAATGGATGTTTAATTTTGTAATTTTCATTTGTTCAGCATATTGATTTTAATTTAACTACGTCTGAGGTTAAGAATTATTTAATAAAAAAAATTGGTGTTTATTTTGAGGTTATGTGTTGTTCATTCATAAAATGAATAATAAATGAAATTAGTAATTTCTCATATGTCTTTGTTACACTTTCTTTTTTATAAGATATATTTTTTGCAGGTAAGACCTTGGAACATGTTTGGAATATTAAGTCAAAGCATGTAGCCAGTTTTTCAGATTGATTGTTTTCTTTCTTTTTCCCTTAAATAATTTAACTTTGGCAGGATCCCAGATTTGAAGATATTTTAACAAGGATGAAACTTCAGAAACGTGGCACAGGGGGTGTTGACACTGCTGCTGTTGGGGGCACTTTTGATATTTCAAATGCTGATCGTTTAGGCAAATCTGAGGTATTTCATGTCACAAGGGTGACTTTTCAAGGCAACAAATTAACAGAGCTGTTTGACGTGATTTGCAAATCTGCTTTTGAACACCTAATTGCTTTTTTTAGGAACCAAAGTTTGAGGAAATTTTGCAAGCACTTAAGCTTCAAAAGCGTGGCACAGGGGGTGTTGACACAGCAGCTGTTGGTGGTACTTTCGATATATCAAATTCAGATCGTTTAGGAAAGAGTGAGGTATATAAGTGTAGAATATCTATTTTATTTGCCCTGATGTCCTGTTCGATCTGCTGCATGGAGTTTGTCAACACATCATCATGCTGTACCTCTATTCTCTTGTCATTTTTTCTGCCTAGATCCTAGAAATGGTATGATCACTTCATAGCTTATGTGTCAACCTAATCATAGATTTGCTTATTCATTTATTAGTTTTTATTGGCTAGGTTTAGCACTTGGTGTGGATGATTAATCCTTTCCCCCCTCATTTTATTTCTTTCCCTACATTTGTATAGTTTCAATAGTTTAAGGAGGTATGTTCTTCTCACATTTGTCTGATGCTTACAAAACTGTGACTAACAAGTATGTTATTATCATTAAAATATTTTTTCAAAACGTCCGTGAAGATCATACCTCCTTTAGCTGCATTTTCCTCCTCTATGTCAGTTTTCAGCTTTCCTGGAATGGATTTGTAGGCAGTCTTTACAATCTTGCAAATTTTTGGTGTGCTGTTGCTAAAAGACCTCTGCTATTTGAATGATTTTCTAGCTTGCCCAATTTCTCTTCTACACATTCTCAATACTTCCTTTCTTGCTTCTTTTCTTGCTGCTCTCTTCTTCCTTTAGGACCCTCGCTTTGATAAAATGCTTGACACAATGAAATTGCAAAAACGTGGCACAGGTGGTGTTGACACAGCCTCAACTGGAGGCATCTTTGATATCTCTAATGCTGACCGTTTGGGTAAATCTGAGGTAATTCACACGATTTTGTAAATGCAGTGTTCATACCACTAACTTGAATTGAAACCCATTAATCAATTGATAATTCCTAATTTTCTCTTATTGAAGAAAATTATATTATAGAATGTATGCAATTTTTTAAGTGTTGTGCATTTGGTTAATTTTATAAATGTATTAACAACAGGATAATAATTGAAACAAAGAAGAGAACAAAAAATACAAAATTAGCTCAAGTTGGCGCGTGCGATTTTCCGGTACATGATATAATTTTAAATGATGAGCTAAATTCGGAACATTTAATAGAAATGGCAGACAATGCAATTAAGTTCTGAATTTTTGTACCCATTTTTCAGGTTGAACTTGTGCAACTGCTTATTGATGGAGTTAACTTGCTCATAACAATGGAGAAAGCTTTGGAGAAACGCCAGAGCATTGAGAAATATATCCCCAAGGCGAAGTAAGCAGCTTAGGCATATACTTGGAGGAATACACACCACAGCAAAAGACTTACAGCATATTTATGAACTTTGTATTGAAAAAGAAAAAAAAATGGAGATCTGCCTTATTATTCCCTCCAAGTTTTTTCACATTAAGGACATTGTGTCTCACTCAAGGTTCTGTTTGCATATAATGAATTCAATTCTGTTGGATACAAAAACCATTGTGCTCACTACAGTTCTTTCATTTCTACCATATCCAAATGAAATGGGTTTACAATTAACAGCTGCTTGCCAATGGATTTCACTGTGATGCGCTACTTTAGATTTTTAGAAATCATTGTTGTGATGAAGTGGATTTTTACACCAGCTCTCTATTATAGTAATATATTGTAGTGTTAATGTATTTTGGCCCTTTTATTCACTGAAATTATATAATTAATATAGTCTGAAGCTTCATAAAAGTGTGATGTTTATGTTACTTTTGTTATCCAGATTCTGCCTTAAAAGTTACCTACAATAAATTTAAAACATTATTCTTGTTATCTGATTAATATTTCACTTAGATTTTATTTTTGAGGTGAACATTTCGTTAAATGATAAAGACGTGAATATTTTACATTTGGATTGCTGACATGTAAATACCAAATACATGTTGCTGAAATGAACTTGGGTATTTGGCATGTGCTCAAATATATTGGTGTCCTAAGTATCTCTCAGCCTTGTTGGGTACAAGTAAATAACTAAACATGTCAGTGTGCTGAATTCAAAAAGAGAGTAGATCTTTCCTAGAAATTCTCATTTATCATTGATAAATATTGCAACTGAATTTGATTTCTTCTGCTTGTTCGCCTATCCCCCAAAGATTATTTTTATCAAAACGAACAATCTCAGAGTAATCCAATTTGTTTGATCTTTTTTTTTTTTAAGTGACCTGAAGCTGATCAGTTCTAATTTGTACTTTTACTTGGTTTTGTTTTGATCACATCAGTTTGGGTTTTTGTCATTTGCTCCCTGTGGTTTAACTTTAAGTTTTTTTTTAAAGTTATAATTATCACTCATATGCAGTTAATTAAGAACCAAAACACATGACATGTTCCAGGAAAAAGTTTTTTATTTTCAGCCTGTGCAAAAGCTGGTACTTAGCTTCTCAAATTTGACATTTTATTGACAGAATTTAAACACACTGAGAGGAAAGTTTGGAATGCTAGCCACTGTGATGTGATAAATGTGCATAATGCTGCAGAAATTTTAATTTTGCAATATGTTGAAGTATGACTGGCACAAAACATTTTATGCAATGATAAAGGGAATGTTAGTGTAGTTATTTGTAGAAATGTTTTTCCCTCTGATAATTTATTTTATTAGTACAACAATTTTTCAGTTTTTTTTTCTTTTGGTTAATTTAGTGCATCAAAAGAGCTAACATTCCAAATGAAATATTGCAAGTAGTATAGATACAAAGACGGATATAAATAGCATCCCTTAACTGTAGCAGATTTCATAGTATTACTTCATACCAACTATATGGCATAAAAACAATGAAAAAATGACACTTGCAGAATATTCTGTTATTAAGCAGAAATGCGGTTTATGGATAAAGGCAATGCAACATGGCAAAAACGTACAAAACGTGCTAAACATCTACTGATATTATATTTGTAACTGAATCAGCTTTAGTGTAATACATGGAGCTCTATCTATTACAACTAGCAATTCAACAATTTAATGTCTTTCTTGTAAGACATACAAGCATTGCACAATAATAGTACTTCAGTAACTTCAAACAGAGGTACATTTTTTTTCAAAAAACGGCTACAATCACTATCCAGCTTACAAATTCTTTCTCCTGCAGATTGTCTGACTAAACCTTTACCTGCAAATCTTAAAATACTTCGGGCATTCAGGTTGTACATCTCAATACTACTATGCATCAGCTACATTTTAAATGACCTATTTAAATAAAATAATAAAAAAGGAATAACTTTCTTAAAATGAACAGCACTTAACATTCTTTTGTATTATTTATCTGCTGCATTAACATAATTTCTAATCAATCTTAATTCATAATTTGAATAATGTATTTTTTTCATACATCATACCAATACTTGCTTTTATCCTAATGTTTATTTATAATTACTGTAAAAATTGGAATATCTCTAAATTTAAACTGGTCTTAGAATAAGATTCCTCTATGCATCCAGTTTCCTGTAAAATGTTCCTTGGAGGCCATCTGCTGAGCTTTGATAATATCTTATCTAGATTTATCTTGGCTTAAACCACGCTATATATTCAACACTGGTATTCAATATGGCTTTCAGTAAACAGAGAAGTTTTTCTTTTAACTGGAAATGGAATTTGTACTCTGAAAAGTGATACATTGAGCAACTGGATAAATTATGGTCAGTTATCCACAAGACTAAGTGTCCTTACTTTGTTCAGCTTAAATACAATTACTAATTTTGGAAATCGTGCAAAAAATCAGTATTTAAGCTTTGTGAACAAAATGTGGTCACAAAAAGCAGCAGTCAAACAAAAATGTAAATGTAAACTATTGCAAAGACACATGTTCAAAAGAAGGGAGAAAATATCAATTATAATGTGTACAAGTGATAAATGCCAGTGCCATCCATCTTGATACTCAACTCTACCTTATGTTATTACATTACAAATCTCAACATGTGCATATTCATATGTATATCACTTATCTGCCAATGTGATTTTGTGATTCCTTCAAAAGGTTAAAGGCAAAACCCAGTCCTTTTCGAATCAATGATCATTTTATATTGAACAAAATGTCTGATGGGTAAGCACAATGCTTTTCCCTTAAGCGAGACTGGTTGAAACTATGGGTACATGCTTAATACAGTTACTGAGCAAATGAGCAAAAATGCTGATTTATATACTAGGCACTTGAAGCAACATGAATTTGGTCATACTCCTCCTACAATTAATTTGCAATAAAACTCCAATACTACATTACAATCTACCATTACTGTATCTTTATGCCCTCTCTCACTTCTCAAGCTTCCATAATCAAACTTTTATGCAAACTAACAATGAGAGCACTTGTAAGCTTGAACATTGCAATTTGCAAACAAAATCAGAACAATTTCAAATAGATGTACATTTCGTAATATTTTTATACAATGAATATGTCACTATAACACTGACAAAACTACAGTAAGCTGCTACAAATCAATATCATATTTCATTGTGACATTTGTGTATAATTGATATGACATTAACAACTCCTAGTACATAAGTCACAAACAATTGCAATGCATCATCTCAGTTAATTCAAATCACACAAGTTAATTTAGTAGCTGTTGCATTTCTAAGTCTTGATCCATGAGTGGCAGTTCCTATTTTTTCCTTTCAATATTCAAATAGAGAGGGGTAACTCTATGCCCATAATTGTGTCAAGGGCCTTTCATAAGAAATTATCACATGTAATGAAACAAAAAACTAATCAATCAGAAAAGTGCCTGGATGGGGCACTATCAATTTTTCATTGTATATCCTTTCAAACTTGTAAAAATGTTCCAAATGCACACTAAGTTCTGTAGATAGCCAAAGAGCAATCACTGAATACCTTGAACTGCAGAAAGCATCAATTTCTGCTGACAGCCACACATCCTTAACGGATGATACATGTATACTAAAGCATTAAAGAGAAACCCCAAGGTACTCCATCCAAATTTTAGATGTTTAGCTTGGTAAAAAAAACACTTAGAATTCAAGTCTATAAGCAGCACAGCTAGTTTCATGATCCTGCAACTGGATGGTGCATCTGCTTGCAGAGGGTGCAACATCAATCTTCAGCTGCCCTAGCTGATCACGGTGCATGCCCATCCAATGGCGCAGTGTATCTGTGTCGTATGTTGGTATTATGGTCACTGGTATGTCCTTCTCTTCCCATGTCATCTTAGCCTCAAGAAGTGCATTCAAGGTGTTAGGACATGGATGCAAGCCACTGAAGACATAGTATCGAGCTCTCACACGACGGAAGAAATCAACATCACAGTAATGGGGACTGCCATGGTATGGAACATAGGTCAGATCCAAATAGAATGGTGTGACTGGGCCAAGAGGTGGGGTTGATCTTGACTTTGAAGACACTCTGTCAGAATGTTTAGTGGTAGATTTGGTGATGGTTTTTCTGACTTCTGTCTTTGTAGCTGTAACTGGAGTTGAAGACATGGGTCTTCTTCTTGCCTCTGTGACCTTATTGTCTGCTGACTTTTCTCTCTTTCCATTAGTAGCATTGGAAGTAGGTGTTCCAGTTCTGGGAGTAGTTTTTGTGGTGGTCTTTGGTTTCTTGAGATTAGGATTTGTGTCCTTTGGAGAATCAGCTGCTGGTTTCTTGGCTCTGGTGTGTGTAGTTTTAGAAGTGGAAGCTGGCCTAGGTTTCTTTGCCTTGTCACCTTGACCACTCTCATCAGCAGGTGGGGGTGGAGGTGCAGGAAGTCCCATAGGCTTACCCCATTCTTTCAAAGGATCAAATTCTTCATCTGTGGTTTTCTCAGAAGCATGGCTATATGCTGTTGACCTTTCATCATCCATGTGGTCTGAGAGAAGATCTGGTTTTGAGCTGCTGGCCACTTCAGATTGTAAAATACTCTTCTGTTTGGATGTCTCCTCACCCATGGATTGTTCTACCATAGCCCTTAAGTCATCACTTAAAAGAGGCCCAGAGAGGAATGCTTTATCAACAGGCAACTCTTCACCAGGAGTAGAAATTTCCTCCACAGGTGGGGCAGTAGCTGTTGTGTCCTCATCTTCCTCTTCTGAATCTAATTCTGCTTTTGTTAACTTTTCACTGCCAATATCAGGGGTAACTTCTTTTTCAGAAGGTATTTCTTTCTGTATATCATTTTCATCCACAGCAGTCTCTTCCAAAAGCCTTGATTCCACATTTAAGTGAGGAAGATTTTCTGTTTCATTTACATCTGCTGGCTCTTGGCATTTTTCTATATCAGGATCCATGCCTTCTAGGGGAGATGTAGGGGTTTCTGTATCAGCAATTCCTTCATCTTCTTCAGATTCTTTACCTTTTATTTCTAACTGGTCATCCTTGTCCTTTCCAATACCATCTTGTTGATGCATTTCCCCATCAATGACTGCAGAAAAAGATTTGGCAGCCAGTTCTTTTTCTATATCATTTTTGGGGATTTGGATCTCATCAAAAACTCTTTCTTTCTCCAATGGTTCTTCCTTCTCCACTTCCTTCATGGCATCATCTTCAGGTACAGTGTCCTGTTCATCCATTGCACTTTCCACCATAGCCCTTAAATCATCAGAAGCTTCAACTTCTGGTGGCAATGTTTCATCTGTCTCTGTATGCTGTGATTTAATGTCTTCAGTAACTACTTCCTTTTCTTCCTCTTCATCAAACTGGTCCTCTTTCACTTTTTTGGATATTTCACATGTATCTACAAGGTGAGCATTAGGTTCAGGTGCAGAATGAATCTGCTTTCCTCCAACTTGTGCTGCATTTTCCTCAGTTTCTAAATCTATGGGTGTTTTATCTGTTGGCTCATCTATCATGGAACCCTCCAATTTTTCTTCATATCTTGATATCTTTGACTCTTCCATAAGCACACATTCATCTTGTTTACTTGTCAAAGGTACTTTTATGTCTTCTGAATTTTCATCTTTTTCACCTTCACTTTGTGTGTTTACTGGCAATGTTCCAGTTTCTTCTACATTCTCATATTTTGGTTCTACATCTTTTTCTTCCTCTGCAGTTTCTCCATAGACATCTTTTTCTACAGCACATTCTACTTTTTCCTGTGATTCTGTTTCTTTCTTAGCCTGTTCTTCTCTTGCTGGTTTCTCCAATGCTTGAATTTCTCTTTCCTCTTCTTCTATTTCTTCTACCATCTCAGTTTCTGGTTCTGCCTCTTTTTCTTGGAACAGGTCACCTTCATCTTTTTTGTCTTCTTCTTCGGTTTCTCTATAGACATTTTTATCAGTTAAATCTTCTTCTTGCTCTTCTGTACCTTTCTTTTCATGTTCTTTAGCTGGTGTCTTTTCCAATTCTTGGATTTTTCTTTCTTCTTCTACTTCTATTTTATCAGTTTCTGGTACTACATCTTTTTCCTTACACAGATCATTCTCATCTTTTTCTTCATCTTCTGCAGTTTCCTCATACACATCTTTATCAGCCATAATTTCTTTTTGTTCCTTCGGTTCTGTATTTTTCTCTTCATGCTCTTCTACAGCAGGTTTTACCAATTCTTGGACATCTCTTTCTTCTAGTTCTGAGCCAATTCCATCAGATAAAGCTGCAGCCACAGGTGCTGCTTTTATTGCAATTTCTGCATCTTTGGCTATTGCCTTCTCAAAATCAGTATCTTCTTTTTCCTCAGGTTCTTCTGCACAAACGGTGCCTCTCTCTGTGGACATGTATTCTTCCCTCTGGGTTTCTTTTTCAACATTTTCCTCTACTTTTGTCTCAGGTCCCTGTTCTTGAATCATGGATGTTTGATCTGCTGTCTCTTCTCCACTGAACTCATCTGTTTCCTTTTCAGTAGAAGTAGCTGAAATAGTTGCCAGGATATTTGTAGGCGCAGTCTCAGTCCCTTCAACACTTTCATCTTGGTCTTCATCTTTTTTTTCTGACTCAACTGCATCTTGCAGTATGTTTTCTTCATCTATTTGGGTGTAAGCTGGTGCTTCAGTGACCTTTTCTTCTTTTTCGTGTGTTTCAATTACTTCCAATTGTTCTTCTACTAGTGTTTCAGAGACAACTTCATCTTTATGTTCTAATTCAGTTTTTTGAGTCAGTTGATTCTCTACCATCATCTTATCTATAACCTTCTCTTCTAGTACTGCCTCATCTGCAGCTACTTTATCCATAAGTGCCTCTTTTGGTACTGCCTCCTCTGCTGCTACTTCATCTATAACTTCCTCTTTTGGTACTGCCTGATCTGCAGCTACTTCATCTATAACTTCCTCTTTTGGTGCTGCCTCATCTGCAGCTACTTTATCTATAACTTCCTCTTTTGGTGCTGCCTCGTCTGCAGCTACTTCATCTATAACTTCCTGTCTTGGTACTGCCTCATCTTCAGGTACTTTATCCATAACGTCCTCTTTTGGTACTGCCTCATCTGCAGCTACTTCATCTATAACTTCCTCTTTTGGTACTGCCTGATCTGCAGCTAATTCATCTATAACCTCCTCTTTTGGTACTGCCTCATCTGCAACTACTTTATCCATAACTTCCTCTTTTGGTACTGCCTCGTCTGCAGCTACTTCATCTATAACTTCCTGTCTTGGTACTGCCTCATCTTCAGCTACTTCATCTATAACTTCCTTGCTTGGTACTGCCTCATCTGCAAGTACTTTATCCATAACTTCCTCTTCTGGTACTGTCTCAACTGCCTCATCTGCAGCTATTTTATCTATAACTTCCTCTATTGCTACTGCCTCATCTGCATCTACTTTATCCATAACTTCCTCTTTTGGTACTGTCTCATCTGCAGCTACTTCTTCCTTTTGTTCCATCAAATCTTCTGGGGAGCTTTCTAAAACTGGTTCTGCTTCAGGGAGATCCTCATTTTTTAACAGTTTTACTGCCTGTTCTTCTGAAATCTTTTCTTCATTCACTTTCACTTTTTCAAAATCAGTTTTTTGTTGCTCCAATATTGGCACTTCATCTTCAACGGAACCTGCCCTTTCAGCACTATCCAGCGCTTCTTCAATTTCTTCAACCTTTTCCTCTGATCGCCCAAATGCTTCTGCTTCTTTTTCAGTTTCTTGGGTGTCAATATCTTTTTCATCAGCTATTTGTCTGTCAATTGGTTTTGGCTCTTTCTCTACTAATGGTACCTCTGCTGCAGCCATCTCAAATCCTGTGGCATCAAATTTATCTGGATCTGGCAATGGTTCTGGAGATCCAAGCTCTGCTGGTGCTTCTTGGACCTGGCCTTCAGGCCAAGCTTCCAAGGGTTCTGTCTTTGCTTGTGTTTCTGATGACTTTGTGATGTCTTCAAATGGCACCTCTTCTACTTCATCATGAACTTCTTGTTTATCCTCTGATGAGGATATATCAATTGGGGCCGGTGCACTGATACCAGAGGTATCAATCAGTAAACCCTCTTCAGCACTGGTTCCCTGCAATGCTGCCACATGTTCTTCAGAATCATGGGCTACTCCATGTTCGCCAGCAAGAGGAACAGGACTTTCTTCACGAGGTGTTGTTCCTCCAGACTGTACAATGTCTTCATCTACTGCTGGACTGCCTTCCTTCATGACATCTAATTCTGGTGTTGGCTCTATAAATGGTGGGGGTGTTGGTTCTTTAGATGGTGGGGGAGTAGGTTCTTTAGATGGTGGAGGAGTGGGTTCTTTAGATGGTGGAGGAGTGGGTTCTTTTGAAACTGGTGGTGTTGGTTCTTTTGACGCTGTGGCAGAATCTACAGGTGTCTCACTAGGGCTTCTCTTTCTTGGTGACTTTTCAGCATCTTTCTTTTCTTTCTTGTCCTTAACCTTAGGAGACCTGACATCTCTTGGTTTCCTTTCCATCTTCTTTTCTGTTTTTTCCACAACAGTTTTCTGAATGGGCTTAGCTGACACAGGTCTTGAACTCAGCTTTCCTGCAGATGAAACTTTCCTGCTGGAAGGTTTACTACTGACATTCAAGCTGTTGGCTGTGCATTGGGCATGCTTCAGGACATCTAGATGCTTGAGTCTTTCTAGTCCTTCAAATACTTTGTATTGTGGGGCACTACCAGGGAATAAGATTCTATTGATACTTTCATTGGCATTGGCTGGACGCCATACAAGAAGAGCACAGATTGACAACATGTTGGGCAGAGGAATGTGGTATGATTTGTCATTCACTTTCACTGCTGATTTGGCTGAACTGAAGTGATTGGTTTGTTTGTTCCACTGATGCAAGAAATCTTTCAACTCTTTACTATCTTGAACTGGGTTCAGGACATACATGTCAAGTGTGCCATGTCCCACTTTGTGGTACAGATTGATTGGTGTGATATTTGGATCTGATAAATTACGCATACATGGAGAGGGTGGATGGCCCAACTGCTTCAAACTTTCAACCAGCCTAATGCCTTCTTCAGCTAAGTTGACTAGCAAACTGGCATCTTTATGGGAATCGGCCTCGGGCAGGGTATCACCATTAGGAGAGTGCTTGCTCTTTTCTACTGCATTAAAGTACACAAAGCCAATTTCTGGGTGGACATTCTGAGCTACCTTTCTCTGGATGACATTGCTGACTCCAAACAGATTATCAGCCCCAAGATGGGTAAGGAGCATAGCATCTATACGATCCAAATGGCGCGTGAAGTCCCAGAAGCATGCTTTCCTGCTATATCCACCATTTATAAGCAAATTGAAGCCACTAACACCAAATAAAGCAGAGTCACCCTGGCATCCAGGAAATATATACAGAGTAGGCTTACTAAAGCGAATGTTGCCAACCACCTCAGTTGACTGCAACAAATCTTGTGGCAGCTTAACCTTGACAAAATAGGAGACATAGGCAGTGAACTGCAGAATACCAGTTATCTCAGTCAGTTTTCCTTCTGGATTAACTGCAATTTGAAGCAACTTAGAAAAGTCCTGCTTGGCAATATGTTCATTGCTCCAATCTCCTTCGTCAAAAGTGTGGATACTAAGGGTTCCACCACTCTGCTTCTTCAGCCCATTTTCTACATCTGCCTCACGAAAGCAGTGAGCAAAATTATTGTAGGAAAAAACATCATCTTGAAGTATCCATCCTCCAGAACCTTGAAAGGCATGACCAGCATAGATGAGATGCTTGTGAAGAGTGTTGATAAGAAGAAACTTCTTCAAAGCATTTCTGACTGTCTGGACTTGTGGATTGACCAGTACTTGGGCATAGAGTGTCTCAGACTGATGTTCAACAATGTGTTCACCTGAAATGAACAAATAAAGGGTAAAATGAAACATGCTTAATTGAAAGTAAATATGTAACAAAAATTCAGAATAATAAACAAAACTTAAATTGTAGCTAGTCTGTTAAACTGACCATGAATATAAATATATGTTTATAAATTGATACTTTTTTTCTCAACTATTTATACACTTAAGTATCAGTGCTTCCTCAAATAGATCCTTGTATATGTCTCAATATTGCCGTATAGATAAAATGCAATGTTTCAAAATATGTTGGTTCATTAACTTTTTTTGCATCTCATCTATGTTACTGTGGCTTATTTTCAAGTAACTTAAGCAAACATTTTAAAAAGATTTTTTGGAAGATGAAGTATGTGTAAATAAAGACCGTAAGTTATATATTTAGCCAACAAAAAGTCATGACCTACATATTACAAACCCTGACAAAGCTTATCATATATGCACATATCAACTTGTAATTGTGGGTAAGTTGAGTGGGGGCCCTTTTCCATCAGACAAAAAAACAACAATCTTTTTTTCCCTTTTTTCCCTCCTTACTGTGTGAATCACACAAAAGTGATTGATAATTCTTGATTAAGCTAGATGTCAAAATTAATTGAATTTCTAGCTTTACAAAACTTCCCTGTGCATACCATTTGGCATTTAACAAAAGAGTAGAATTTGTTAATCAGAATTCTGATCCAAAATCATTTTCTTCTAAACTTCCTCACATAAGATGCCAGCTCCCCAAGTCCCATGGTGATCAAACTATCAATTATTGTGTAATGTGTCCATAGGATTTGTTTATATTTCAGTGCTCTTGATAGGTTAAGTTGTCAAGCTCAGTGCAAAATATTGATTTTTCCTATCTCAGATTAAATTTGTCTGCAGTTGAAAAAAAAAAGATAAAGATTTTTGAAAGTTAAAACCTAACAGGCACAGCTATCCTATGTATGAACACTAGGAGAATTATTGAGGTAATCAGTTCTATTTACTAATAAAAATGTTAAACTACTGCAGAAAGAAATAGGAGTATTTTTTAAATATGCATTACAAACAAATCCTTTGTTCTGACTGGTTTAGCTCTTATTTACCATACTACTAATAAACTGTACTAATTTTCCATATTCTAAGTAACTTTTAGTGAGTGACCTGTTGGCCCATAGCAAAAGTATTCTCCTATTCAAAATGGCCTTTTCAGTTTTCAGTTATAAAGGTGCAGTCTCATGTAATTGTTATAACACATCAAGACCATATGGAATATAAAAGAATAATAAGGTTACTAAAAACATTGCCTCAGACATTTTGTGTGTGTGTGTGTGTGTGTGTGTGTGTGTGTGTGTGTGAGCATGGATTAAAAATGATCTGTGCTAAGTGTTTTACAGTGTATAAATGTCAAGTTAAGACAAATGTGATGGAAGGTCCTAATGGGATCTTTATATAAAGCTATTCCACCTTGGGTGTTGGAGAGTGGAAAAAACAACCGGTTTTTTAAACCTTTCTTAGGAGCATTTTGTTTAATCATTGCAATCCAATCACCTCTTTTCCAAGATGAACTCTTCAATAGAACAGAAATTGAACTATCTTTTAAACAAAAATAGTTGATTACATCTACCAAACTGGGAAGCAAAGAAACAGGATCTAATTACTAATTTTAACAAAATTTGAGAATTTCCGTATACCAATTTGAACTGAATTTCAAAATTTGCAACTACAACCATTCCCCATTTACTGTCCAAAAGAATATATAATCTTAGAGCATCTTCCAGTGTTGATTTTTTTCCCCTGGGCAAATGCAGTTTTTGAATCACAATGAGAAAATACTTCATCCAAAACAGCAGGATCTATAAATCAATTAAGAGTGGTGTGTTACAGCCACAGGAAACACCTGAGACTAATTCTATTATGGTCTGCCAAATAATATAATAAAAGGAGAAGAAATTCCACAGAGACAGGTAAAATTAGGAATAAAACCACACGCAGTCCAAGTATTTTTACCTCTACCAAGGTTTTTTTTTTTCTGTTTGCAGCATTATGCAAAGTGTCATGGACAAGTTTTAATGAATTGTACATTTAACTTGTTTTTCAACTAAAATTAACTGAACTGAAAACCATCACTAATATGTCAGAAAGCTGCTTTATCAACAATTAAAAACAAAAGGTCATCATAACATTCTACGTAAACTGTGTTCTGTGGACATTTAAAAAATTGAAAAGTAATCAAAACCATGACTTACATACTTAATGTGTGGATTTTAAGTAATTTCTATGTATTCTGTATATCAAGTACATTATTCTGATTTAAAATATATATATTTTCACTTGAAAGTTACCATTCAAAATCAAAAATCCAAAACATCATTGAACAAAAGTCATTAGAAGTATGTGGTATGTGCAACACAAAATTTCATAAATGGTTTATAAATGCTAATTCAAATGGTTTTCTTATTAGAAAGTATTCTAACTTTAATCAAAACTTATCAATTTATCATAGAATATTTCCCTACTAAATTCTTTTTCCCTTTGCTTGCATGATTTCTTTTTCTAAAATTATATTTTGGCGTATCAAGGGGTCCATAAAATCACTTGCTAAAGAAAGGGGAAAAAACTTAAAATTCAACAAACATGCAATTAAATAAGTTGTTTAATATGACAAACAAATAACACATATCCTGAAAAATGAACAGAACTATATATTTTAGTGGCTATGTGAGATACATGGTAAGTGCATATGTAATGGTACACACGTTCCCTTTGTTTGAATTCACTTTAAACTGTGCCTTGAACACAAGCTTATCAGCCAGTAGCAGATGGACACGTTGCATATTGATGCAGACAGACAAATCTTGTTCCTCAACAAGTAATTACCAGATCCAACATAAAAAAGGAAACTAGCTGCTGTGCTGAGGTCCGACTCTGCTGAATTGAATGCCCCTACAGGTGTACATTAATATAGTTCAACTGTACTTTATACTTCATCCAGATATTAGAAACAGCAGCTTTCAGTCTTCCAGGAACTGCTTTTTTCTCTTAAATCAATCCATCACAGGTGCAATCCACATCAATCAAATAATTATCAGAAAAACTCTGGCAATTTCAGGAAAACAAAATCATTTTACACAATTAATATTACTACTTATTTCTTTTTTATCAGATCAATTTAAAGCACTCGAAATGTTTTGGATAAGCTACTGCACTTTATATATAGTAAAAAAATTAATCATGGAATTTTTGTGTGGGCAGTAAAATATGAAATTGACATACATGTATTGTTTATTTGTATAATCTGTAAAATTAAAAAATAGTCTATCATTCTTACAATGTTTTAATAAGAATTTGATAAACTAATCTATGGTCATTGTAGGAGAAACATTACTCATAAGCATCAGACCTGGAGATTAGAATAAGAATCAGCTGTAGTCTTTTAAATTCCAGCACAAAAACACTGTCTGGCTGATTATTTTTCGTAACATGGAACAGTTGTTGCAATGTTGAAAAAGTCGGCATTTGCATCAGGAGTGTAAGAAATGACACTTATGACATGCCACTTCTGAGTATCAGCTTCAACCTTGTTACACATAGAAAATATGACCAATTATCCAAGCAATCAAAGGTTAACTACTTGTGAAGAACAAATGAACATATGCAATGATGAAAGTTACAAGAGCAACATGTCACCATTTTTATGTATCTCTCCTTAAGTTTTTAAAAAGCAGGTAGAAAATGACTCTTGCTAAGATGTTAAGAAGTCTACATCACCAGTAAAATAGGGAAAAAAATTACAATAGGCAGGAAATGCACTTTTAATGTGTTAGCCTGAAGGATGGGCATAAATCCAGAACAAGCTTTGTAACTGTAATACAACTCCATAATACTTATAAGATTAATGCAAAATTCATATCATGATGCATGATCTCATATTGACATGCCTACTGTTATCAGTGATGAACATACATTAGAAAGTGATAATTCTTATTAATTAAGGCTAACAAATGAAATATGTTTGCTTCCCTTAGCCAATTAAATTCATCCATCATTTATTTATTCATTGAATGATCATTTTTGACAAACAAGAAAACTTTGTTTTCAAGTGGCATTCAATTTAGGAGAGAGGTTTAACTTACTAGTAACTACAAAGCTATTTTTCAAAGGCACATTTAAGATGCTAAGAAACACAGATTATGATGACCTAAAATGGCTAACAAGCTGTTAAAAATGAACAAAAAATCAATACTGTTGAAGAAGACTTTTAATCCCCCTGCATATCTCACACATTCAATAAAATAGAACAGAAAGTCCCCTCTCTCACCATTCAATCCATCTTTCCCCACTGGTGCCTCTGTAGCAATGGCTCTTAGTGCTTCATTGATATCACAACCACTGGCCTCAATATCCCAAGACTTGAATCCTGGAAACAGTCAAAATATAAAATCATATATAAGTCTTATAAAATATCTTTAACATTTAGCTACAGAACATCCATTTAAGTTCTCCTTGTTTTTAATATGTTATTCATCTGATGGAACCAATGGAATTTGAGAAACATGCAAACATGCTAATTCACATACCAGATTGTTTTCTACTCTGAGTCACTATACTTGAGTGTAGCATTCGAGAAAAGTGTTCATGTGTTAGTCTCTCTTACAGTATGGTCTGACAATCTCTTTAAAGATTGTCACAGTTTTTATAGTTTATATCATCTAAGGCTATGTTGATATGCAGATTAAAAAAACTGAAATGTAATGAAGTTTGTGCTTTTTTTCTACATATAGTTAGAAAAAGCAATCTTCCTGAAACTAACAGCATGTTCAATTCATGAGTCACTCACACAACAAAGGCATGTAAAAATGCAATCCCTTTGACCAATTCATCCACCTTTTTTCTTGACAACTGGCTTAGAATTGATCAAATTCTTTAATAAAAGACTTAGCTGTCATCCTGCTCTGGCAAGCTGAAAATCTACTTTTGTACAGACTTTGAGGTTACAAGTTTCAATCTAATAAACTCCCTGTTCACTGACAGCTTTTGTGCATTGGCTCTTTAAGGACACCCTCAACACAGCCTTAGCAGACACCTGAAGTTCCAGACATATTCACCTTCCAAACCAGACAGTGAATTTATCAAAGACTGTCATCAGACAAGTAGATGGACCTTTCCAGGAACATTTTCCTGTCCTACCATACCGTTTATTTTAAATACATATTTCATTTGCAAAGTCAAATGCCTATTAGCTAATCCCAATTTCCATGGCACTAAACCCTGTCAGCACGATCCATCATTGTCTTGCAGTGAAATTACTTGGATAAAAAGCTTGCCTTCTAAACCCTTCAAAAAAGTTTGGTTTCCTGAAGGTTTCAAAAATCCAGGTAAAAATAATGCAAAAAACAAAACCAAATTCTAATTCAGTTACCTCATAAGTGATAAGAGGTTTCTGCTCCAAAGTGTACTGCCGTTTTACTGAAAATGGGGCTTAGAAACCTGTGCAGGCTGATAATCATCATGTTCTTTGCTTTGTTTCTGAATTTCATTGTGGGAATTGAACCCATTTTATCTTATAAATTTTCAAAATTTGCCTCAATTACTGTGATTAATTTGGCAACATCAGCACTTTCAAACCAACCTTTTGCCGTTTGACAACATATCCAAGTATTTTGGCTTTGCATATAAAGACGTATATAGCCTAATATTTGGTTCTCTTCACCCAAAAATAATTTTTGGTTAGATTCCAATGGCAAGTCAGGTGCAAATATGAAAGTGACTGCAGCAAAGATTTATGCCCACACTCTCTACAAATCTCTCTCTTTCTTTTTTGGCAGGCGTGACCGAATTCAGATGAACTACAGGTAACCTTTCAGCCAGAGGAAGATCACTGTAAAAGACCACCTGGGCCCATCATATCACATCAATCAATTAGTCACATGCTTAAAATAATCAAATTTATTTGTAAAAGCAAGAGACAAAAATTTCAATCATTAGATGACTTCAATAAGCCAAGTACATCAACATTTGAGATCAAACACAGAGACTTGCGTCGGTAATGAAGAAAGAAGTTTTTGAAATTTTTCTATAAAATGCAATTTGATATATATGAAAGTGTTTGGCATTTTTTCACCCATTTATATGTATATATCTGTATATAGTACAGTAAATTATAAAAATAATAAAAATCTGATTTAATGGACTAATATGATATGAGCATTCCCGTTAAAATGTTATTTAGGCCACACTTTTTTATTTTTCTGGATGACATCCTGTGCGCGCACCGATTTTCGCCCGTTCTCCGGAAAAAAAAAAAAAATCCCCCCCCCCAGCCCCCAAAGAAGTCGGTTGTCGCAAACATCGTTATTGAATTTGCCAGGAAATGAGCTTTCTGCGCATGCGTATTATCGCCACGTGGAAATGTGGCCGCTTTGCCGTCAAATTCATCTCTAGGATTACTTTCAAGTCATAAAGAGAATGGGTGCCGTCGTTTTGGATTGGTATGCCATTGATATTGGGCATTGAGATATCACCTTTTTACAATTGTGCGAAAGGCTGGCGGCTGCCAGCGATTATCGCCCGAAAAATGTCAGTGACATTCAGTACAAAGCAGCACATAGGCTACCAGGTTTTCTGTAGCGAAAAAAGGGTTGACAAGGGCGTCGAGGTATTTGGTGGGCTGAAGGTCGGACAGGCCACCTGACAGTTCGGCCGTGTGAGTCGAATTAGACAAAATGGCATCGTCCGAAATGACCTTTAATAGATTTGGTAGTATTAAGCATATCTTTGCATCATTTTTTTAAACATTTCTCTGAAGTGTTCAAAATGCTTATTCTGAGAATACAAATAAAGAAACACTGTTTGTTTGACATTTGTTTTATTGATTGCTATACCAACAAAATGCATGAAATAACCTTAATAGATTTTGTAATAAGAAGTATATCTATTCATGACTTTTGTTTTACATTTCTATGAAGTATTCACAATGCTTTAATATTTTGAGAGCATGGATAAAGACATATTGTTAGTTTGTTACGTGTTTCTGTGGTAAAATTTGTGTTTCCAGCTGTGTACTGACAGCATTCCTTTACTTAAGCAGTATTTTTTTTTTTTGGACTGTTTTTTTTTTTTTCGCCCTCTCGCACCGATTTTGGGGTACCCAGAGGATGTCATCCATAAAAATAAAAAAGTGTGGCCTTACCTGAATAAAATAATTAAGACATTTTTTTATTAATCTGCACAAAAGAATTTAGAAACTGTAATTAGTTTAGTCAAAATATACATGATTCACAAACTCATGCTTTAGCAACATGAATCAACCTCCCCTACACACACACACGCCTTCATCTCTCCTCAATCACGACTATTTCTAGAAATTCAGCAATGCATTTAAGTGTTCCAAAAAGATACTATAGGCATAGACAGAAGAGACCTGCTTGGCCTGCAGCATTGTTATCCTTTTGAAACTAAAGTTATACTGCAACACTTTTCTTGCTAAGTTATTGTATCCATTACTTAACCCTTTCAGAAAACCATTTTCAAAGCTATGGTTTGTGGAAATCCACCTGAGCCAGGCTGCCAAATGACTCAAGGTAGTAGCATGCAGCAATCAAAATGTGTTTGTCTGGGATATAAATATACACATCACATTGCTCATGGGATGCATAAACATGGCATGGGTGAAGTTTTGACAAAAATGATAATAAATTAATTAATGATATAGGCTTATTAATATTTGTCATATTTGTGTGTTGGGGGGGGGGGGGCTCATAGGAACAAGCATCAATTTTGAATCCTGGAGCCTTCATTATTGTCATTTAAATCCCCTTGGTTCCTTAGAATACAACATGTAACATATAGACTAGCTGTAGTTATGACTACAATTTGAAATGACAACTTGGTTAATATGAAAACAAGAACCCGACCATGTTTTTAAGCACCATTAAAATGATATCAAAAAGCTCTGTGCATCATGGATTTATCATTTCATCAAACTAGAACAAACTTGAAAGTCAAATGAAAATGAACTTGGTTTCAAATACCATTTATCTTTTAGAAAGCCAGTTTGATGCATTACATGTAGCTGCAAGATAATTTATTTTCTAGGGTTATATGAAATACCAACCAACGTTTTTTTTTTTTATTTTGGTTCTACTGGTACATAAGAGTAGTGTACTTACAGCCTTTATGCCTATGACTCATCCCTACCCCTATGAGAACATAAAAGAGTGGCAAAATAGAGTCTGCAAACATTGTAGCAGCTGCATGCAAAATTACACAGAAGACCTCAGTAGAACTCAATTCTTTATTTTTTTATCTTACAACTTGTATTATATCTGTATTGGTGCAAGCATTGCAAATGACAAGTTGAACAACACTAGTGAGGTACAACTGTGCAACTTGAACAATTTCTATCATTCTGACTTTCTGTGTTAACTTAAATATGTCTTATGTGTCACAGACTTTGTGAGTAATATCTTTTTACATCTAAATACATGTTAACAAGGTCAGATTTTGTTTTTATCTAGATTATAAGTGAATGCTTGTCTAGCAATGTAAACAAGAGTTCAGTTTATTTGGGCTGAGCCATTAGTTAACATTACCTTTACCCCTGGAACAAAGACTGTGTTTGCATCCCCTTTGGCAATCAAACCTTTTCACAAAGATGAAGAACAAATACATGTAACATGTAATAGTAAATCATGTTTTCATGGTTGAATTATTGGTAAGGGTAAGATTAGGTTGTAAAGCACACAATACACAGTGTGTACTTGGGAATTCAAAGGAGACACCCTCAATTAATGTACCCTGTAAAATTAGCTTAGCGTCCTAACCATCTTGAGAGTGATCCACAGCTAAGTCTGACATCCATCAGGCCTCATAAACGATTAATGCCGTTTCCGAGCATGAGCCTAAGATTCCCTAGTGCAAACACCAATATTAACGAGCCTCACCTCAGATTAACAAGCACAACATAAAATTACGAGCACAAACTTAGCGTTTCCAAGCACTATCAATTTGTCCAGCTTCCATCGGGGCCCCGGCTGCTTACATACGGGTTCTTTTTATCAACTCAATACTATTTTCCAGATGGCGGAAGATACGTGAGACATAACGGTGGAACTTTCAGAGATTTCTGGGCGCAAACGAGTAATATTATCTCCCCTTTCTGTTTCTTTGAAGAAAGTGAAAGGATTTTTAACGTCCACGCCACGGCCAAATAAAGTGGCTAGATCATTACTAACAGATTTTGAAGAGAATTATTGTGACCATTTATCGACTATTTTCACCAACTCAGAAACATCTGTTTCCATGTATCAATATTTTAACTTGAGCAAAATAAACGTAGAATATATATATATATATATATATATATATATATATATATATATATATATATATATATATATATATATATATATATATATATATATTCTCAAAACAAACCAAACTACTGCATTAGTTTGAACGGGTAGATAAGCAGATCAACGGCTAGTGCTTGGAAACGATGAGTAAGTGCTCGTTAACTTAATGTTGTGCTTGTTAATCTGAGGTGGGGCTCGTTTATATTGGTGTTTGCGCTCGGGAATCTGAGGCTCGTGCTAGGAAACACCTAATCCGTTTATGAGGCCTAATCCGTTTATGATGTCCATGTTTCAGTTCCATAAAAGTTATTTTGCTCTATATCATGTATAATCTAAGTTCAAGGATCTGCATGTTCTATAACTGTTCTATTACAGTATATTAAATTGGTTTTCTCAGGTGATCATGTGCCAAACATATATCATTATCTTAAATATGATTTTCGGGAATTACATTTTATTTTTTTCTTAATGGTAACTTATACTAGTAAGGAATAACAAAATACCTTCCAACATCCACAACTACCTCACAACAGTCTTTGTATTAACCTACCAGGTGTTTTAGCATTTCAAATAATTTAAGACTTCACTTGTTAATTTTTAAAGTCATTTAATGTTTTAAGGCTGACCTCCCCCCTCCCCCCCCCCAAAAAAAAAGACTTAAACTGAAACTACCATGAAAATGTTATATATTTAAAGCAAGTGATACCAGTATCTCCATGACATTATGGACTAAAACTGTCCACTGTTATACTTTCCAACAGGCAAGCGACAAACCCTTGGTGTCACTTTGATGAACAGTTAGTGACTCAAAGAAAAAAAAAAAGAAGCCATCTAACATAGGAAATGGTTTTCATTGATATCATTCTAAAAAAAACTTTATTAACAACATTTTGAGAAGTTATCTGTAATCAAAAAAGCATCTCTTCACTCCAGGTAAGGTCTCAGACAAGGCAACACCCACCACATGAAGCATAATCCCATCAAAATGCACTTGGCCATTTATTTTCTATGCAAGCTCTACAAAACATGTAGCCACCACCTGAGGATGTCATTTCAAAAGACAGTGTGGGTGAATGGTCTTAACGTGGGGTTACTTTATACAAAAAGAACGGAAATTCTTTATATCTGACATGCTATTCCCAAGTCGGGTTTAGCTAATTCGTGTTACATCGAATTGATTTCCTATTTCTTTCTGGAAACATCTGTGTCCAAATCCAACAGATGCTCCTCCAAAATAGACCCCCAACAGCCAAAACTTCAAGTAAGCATCAAAGGCTTCAAATATGGATTATTGGTCCATTCACAAAATAGCCAGTTCCTGGCCCATTCTGTCTCTTCAGGTTTGTAATGGTTATTATTCTTATTGAGTTTTCTACACTGCAAAGAAAATATATCATAAATGTACGTCATTACGCAAGTTGCTGAAATGTTAAATTGTTTAATTCAACCTTTCAGGAGGAATTCCAGTAGATTTCCCAAGTTTTCCTCACTAAGCATTTTAAGAAGTATCATCATTATTCTAGACTTGTCAATGATGATGTGACAAAACACATTTATAATGATTACTATCATCTGCTATCTTCTCTTTGTACTTCCATGATGAAGGATGATTATATTATAGAACTTGTTCTTACATAAATAAAAAACCATTCTTCAAATGTGCCAGCTTTTCCATACATTTCTTGCTCCAATGAGTTGTACACATATGGCATATCATAATCTATAAAAAAGGAAAACGTGTACTGGTTGACTAAATTCCCCCATTTTCATTTCATATATTATCTTGAAGCAGATGTGAAATTACTCTCCCTCTCAACAAGTATAAGTTTTGACCATGACTGCCACAGACAGCTATTACGGTAATCCACAAACAGGTTGAAGATGACCAATGTGTTAAAATCATGAGATACTTTCATGTTACATTTTTAATTTCCCGTATGTATGCCTACAAAACCTTCCAACTGATTAAAACACAAAGGAAATAACTCTTTGAACAGGACAAGCTGGCTGACAATATCAATATAAAAGCATATCTTGTTTGCTCCAGTCTTTCCAAACTTTTATTTAAAGTAGCATTAGAATACATTTTATCTTAGTCCTTAAGAGCCTGCTAGTTTCAGTATATAGGAGTAAGGTGCATGGACTAGCATGCACTACATGTAGCTCGACTTAGACCTTGGTTTAAAGCAATCAGATATAATGATATGAGTACATTTAATGTAATTCCCATTTTCTTTCTTCTCTTTCCAACAATGGCATCTAATTCATCTTCATTGCTTGCAACACTTTTGTCTCAGGGAGGCCATTAATAAGGGACCACCAGTCAAACTGGCAAGCTTTTTTTCAGAAGTCAAATTGTCCAAAATGTGACTTAATTAATCTTGACATATTGCAGCAGACAGCCCCATCTTTCACAGTTGTCAGCCATAAATGCTACTACATCACTAAACTCCAGCATACATATAATACCTTCACCAGATGTTGCAAATACAAGTAATTTATTTTGGCTAAAGAAAATAAGAGCCAGTTCGGTCTCTTTTCAATAAATTATAAATGATTTAAAATGGGTTGTTTAACAAAATAAATAAATTTTTTTATTGAGCACTTAAATGTGTAGTTCTAAAAGCTACAACAATCCCAGATTTTCTATACTGTTGTCTATGAATAAATAACTTTTACTTAAATAAAATTAAATAACATGCTGATGTAGTAATGCAGCAGTTTATATGGCTTGGTTCTTTAGTATCTTCGATTGCTATTTCTTTTGTTTCCTCTAGATCTGATTGTGATCAACCACATCAATGACTGATTTTCATATTTTCTTCATTGATCAATGTAAAACAAATCCATATAACTGAAGTGATGTAATGCAATCAATTGCTTTCAATAACTTCTACATTATTTATACATAATTTCATTTGTCCTCAACCCCTAACATAACACAAGAAGTATGTCCTCAAATCTATAATCACACGTAATATCTAGGGAATTCATCCCAGTGTAAACATAGCACTTAGTCTGTGTCAGGTATGCGTCTGCTCTCTTCCATGGTTTGAGTCTTGGTGAAAAGATAAATCTTGTAGTCTACGGATCTCAGACAGTTTGCAAACAGAGCAGAGCACCATCTGGCTCATCCCAAGCATCATTGGCGATAATCACTTTTTCAATCTGCAGAATATCATTCTAAAGTGCAGTTAAATTTCTAATGAGCAAAACTGCTGTAGGAAATTGCAGTGGTTTAAAATAAAAGTGCCCGTCTTGATCACCCCTGGGGATACCAAGGGGCCTTGAGACTAATTAGTTTGAAAAAACTGTAAAGGAGAGCCATTGCAGTGATGTGAACTATTAAAAGGAACAGCTTGAGTAAATCTGCTGGCTGAATAAGGGACCATGGAAGAGTTGAAATTTTAGTCATTACAAATGCTGAAAGAGAAAGTAACTGCACTGGATTTACCACCTGAATTAAGTCAACCAAATGAAATTTTCTCTCACGTTTGCTTCAAGCCACTGATCTCAATTTGCAGAAAGTGTTATTTTAATAAAATGGTCAATGTGCTAACAAATAAATGGTTCATTAATACTCTTCCTTTAAACTATGATTATCATTCTGGTTTCTTTCTTTCTTTCTTTTTTAATTTTACTATATGATAGCCAGAAGGGACTTCACATACTACTACATCTAAATGATCATATTAGGATATCATCATAAATTGCCTGACAATGATACATGTAACTACAGCACTCCTAAATATGCTTTATACATATATATCATCTAGAATATATCCAGAAAAAAAGCATGATACATCACTCAAACATTTGGCACACATGCTACAAATAAACTGGGTTAAGTCCTATCTGTAGTAGTCGGATCTTTTACACTTTCCCGTTCTCACTCCTTATATCAACAATATAAACAGATAAGCAAATGGGTTTATGATAAGCACATATTCATAATATCAACCCCATGGATTTTTGACCCATCAATTATCTAAACTGTTATAATACATATTGCTAGATGCCAGAAGAGGATACACCAGTCTCTTCCCTGCTGGCAGTACATAAAGATTGCACAATTAGATATCCCAACAGAGGTATTCAGGAGCATGCTTCTTCTACCTGTGGGCTGCACATGTTTTCCTGGTTTCCATGTTATCTCAATCATCTCATTACGAAACTGCGCCTCTTATCAAAGACCCCTCCACATCTCTTCACTTTACTGTTTTTAGCATCCTGAGCTAAATTATGTATCAAAAATAATACTCAGTAGCAATGGTATGCTTTTAATTAAATGTAAATAAATAACATTCAACGTTGGCAGAATTATTCAAAAGCCAAAAGATAAACAAAGTACAATGAAATTAATAATGTTCAAATTCATCGCCCATTATTAAAAAAAAAATCAAAGGCATTTCACTTAAGATAATTTTTTTCATTTGAAGAAAATCCTTTGATACTTACTAATCTGGCATTTCAGTATATAATATATGTTATAACATAGCCTGTCATCATATAAGCCCTTTTTTTCTTTTACATCTTGTTCTCCATGATCCATGAAAGATATGGGGTTCTTTTGCTAACTGAATTTAAAAAAAAAAGAAAGTAACAAGCTGGTTCAAGGCAATGCAAGTCAATGCCTGAATGACGATGCTATTGATAAGAAATAGTTACTTTGGAAGAAAAGAGGAAAATTCATTTTAAAAATCCCTTAGGGCATTATACAAATAATTAGAGCCAAAAGAGAAATAAAGTCGAAAGATCTTTTCTAGATAATGCAGTCTTTCAGTTCTGTTTATGGTTTTAGACATCTTTGATATCATATACTTTAAAAACTATCCACCCAAAACATCTCTTAAGGTGTTAAAAATAAATATGACTAAGGAATAATAAATGTAGCTTCAAGGTTTTGCTAGCAAATACTCAATCATTTCATCTTAGACATGAAAGTCTATAAGTAATTTATAAAAAGAGAAAGTTCATAGCATAGATGGATATGCCATGTCTCAAAAATAATGTAATGTGTTGAATAATGTCATGGAATATGTTCTGGTAAGGCCATCCAATAAGAAACAACACAGCCACAGGCTGCTTTTGGACTAATCGATAATGATTATGTCTTCAAGTAATGTTTAATTTCTTCATCTATTAGATATCATCCACAAACTGTTCTTGCTTCCTCCAAAGGCCAATTTCTCAACACCAGGAGCTGCTTCATTGACTTTTTGCATGGAAAAGATAATTTCCCAAAGCTCCAGTAACACATCTTTTACCTAAGAGACTGAATTTGGGCTCCCACTGCACTTAGCAGTACAGATGTCTGCCCACATAAATGCAGTGCACGGGGCAAGTGGGAAGGGATTGACGGGGAGTGGGGTTTGCTTGGACGGGCACTTCATTCCACCTAGTTTGTTAAAATCAAAATCAATTTATAATTGATCAATAGGGTTGATTTACAAAGATTATATAATATTTCTCAGACAGTCAGTGTTTTGAGATTTACATGTACATTCTACCAGAATATAAATATAATATCAAAAAGTGCATTGTCCGAGCTAATGCTGTTACCAATACCATGGATATTAATTTTATCAAGGAATGCATTACTAATGATAGCAACACATTTTTGCTATTATGTCATCAAAAATATCTGAACATAAACTTGGAGCTAGATTCACTGGATCTGGACCACATCCTTTTTTTTAATGCAGGATGTTGTTGAAAACACTTCAATGTCAATCTTTCAAGGACACCCTAACCTCTGTAATCTGCTTATTCTGACATAAACATATCTTAGAAAACCATTAAGGTTATTGGCTTTAACTGTCAGACAGTGACAATGTCTTTTGTTTGGAAATGGACTTGAAATTTATTACTTTCCTGATAATGCATGAGCCAATTCTTAATGTTTTGAATATGTAATTAAAAAATAACAAATCAATTAATCAAAACATCTGATTAACATAGTCAATGTAAATAAGAAGTACAGAGAACAAGATGAAAATAATAACATGATTAGTAGTTTTATGAATACTGTCAATAAGATGCTCAGACATGAATATAAAATCAAATCATCCGAGACCTTTTAAACCAGACACCTATTGATTATCATTCATAAAGTTGCAAATCATGTAATGGATAAAACAATTTG
Organism: Lingula anatina; assembly: GCF_001039355.2. The sequence continues at coordinate 141,807 of NW_019773848.1, read as the reverse complement.
GCAGTCAATTCTCACAAATACAGCTCAAATGGCTCCCACTTTATGAATCATACAGCTGCAGCTTTAATGATCAGGAGAAATGCCAAACAGGCACTAGTGAATTTTTTTGTAGACAACAGGACAAGCCAACTTAAGATGGCAGAGCTACAATTATATAAAGAAATATGCTTGCTTAAATGCCACAATCAGCAAGGGACAGGTCTCTAAAAATAAACTCAATTTAGCAGAGTTTCCAATTTACAAGAAATGACCATCTGTAAATTTGCTGAAAATTTGTAAGATGTTTTCCCATAATGAAAGTGAAAGGATACCAGATAATAGATGCCCAATGGATTTGACTCCCAGACAGATGCCATTTCCATTAACTGATTAGTGCATTCCTCCAGAGACATCAAATATCATATTGACCGAGTTACTGCCCGCAGCTTAAGACATGGGTAACTGTTCAGTCTTTAAGTAGAAGACAATTGCCACTAATGACATCAATGAGTATTCAAGTTGTTTTCCCTGCTAATTACCATGCAGACCATATGTGACCCTATCCAAACCTTTCACCTGTGTCAGAACATTTGACTGTATGTATATAATGGCTGATGCACCCAAATGTTTTAAGGGAGGATGAATATATAGGAAAAACTTAATTTCTACAGTAACAAAAGAACCTAGCACTGATATTATAATTTATACTTTTATACAATATAATAATTGATAATATATAAAACTGGGAGTTTCAATCAATAAATTCCTTGTTGAAGTTAGCTTATTTTGAAATCCACTACCTTATTATGTTGAGATGGGTGATATAGTTTTTAACTGTGAAATATTTTCACTGTCCTCAAGTAATTTATCTAAGCAATGTACTAAAGAAATAAGAAAATTAAAGTAAAAATGAAAATAAAAGATGCAAATAATTTTTCTAAAATTATATCCAGTGAAAGCAGATGCAATGCATAGTTCTTTTAAATCCAACTGTGAAAAAGAGTTTGTTGAAAAACCAGCAAAGTGAATATCATATACTGTGAAAAAAATGATGACCATAGAAAAAACTTAATCGAACTACATAATGTCAGATTCTCTCATTCTCAAATCTTTTGGTTCCTCACTTAAATAAAATCAGTATATAAACAAACAATCAAGGTATTTTTTACTAGTAAATGCTCATCTCAATATACTCTTTACTCCACCCTACTGAACATCCCTCATGTTTTTCCATGTCTTCAATATCCATGCTCGCCAAAAGGGATTTGGCAATCAGGGAAATAATGACAACCAATTGCCAGGTCATGTGGAATAGTACAGGACATTATGATATGACTTTCACAGCATATTTGTCCAACAATGATGGAATTCAGTTGACCAAATAACCTTTAAAAACTGTCTGATATTGGCCTGTAAAGACAATACCATAGAAAAATCCAAGATTGCAGTTTTTTTATTTCAGTAACCTTCACTGAATCTTTAAATTAAAAAAATGAACTAGGTGATCATGAGCTGAAGTTTGGGGCAGGGAAGGTCCCCCCTCCTCATTTCTGAATCTGTAGCGAAATATAGTATTATGCACGCATATTGTGCCAGTACACAATATTACTAAAACAGTGGCATTGGCAATAAAGAGAACGAGTTACTTTGATAATACTTTCACAATATCTTAAACAATTATATGCACAAATAAACTCTTTCTTACACACAAACACTCAATTCGTAATGAAATTGCAGGTTTCATATCACTGAGGCTGATTCATAACGTCTGACAGCTAATATAATGCTACGATGACTCATTCAACTGCTGAAAATGCGGAATAGACCAGCCGCAACGGCGCACTTGAACAAAAACAACGCACAAACTCAGCACATTACCTTTAGAAATCTTCTCCAAAATCAAACTTCTGTGATCCTCGGTTGCTGGTTCACCAACAATGAGCAATACAGCAGCTGCCGTCGGCATGACAGTATCGTTTGGTGCGGCGAGCTCGTCCGCACCTTCGTTTGCCATAGTGTAGCCGGTAGCCGGTGTAAATAAATGTGTTTCAGACCTGACGTCAGGCGGCGCGCTTCTCAGCGAATCGATATTTATTTTTTATCTAGGCCGTGCCGTTAGGCGGCGCGTTTAGTGGAGAGTAAAGAAAAGCATTCATTTTCATCTCACGAAGATGAAGTCATAAGTCCACAAATTTGATAAAATGGCATGATATGATTAACTTGTTCTTTCTGATTTTGCAATGAACTTAAGTAATGTTTCTTATATATTATAATATTTAACTTTATAGATTCTGTCCCATCTCTGATTTTGGCGACATCTATAGTTGAGCAAACTCTCCCAACCTGAAGTCTGCTGTTTTGTGTCATTAATATTCGGTGAGTTTTTGTGGTTGGAATCAAACTTGGGAAAGTACTGTAGATCATCTCAGAAAATGATGGACACGAATACCTATTGCTCTCTCTGCAAGTTGCATGTGTAGGACATCAGAATTCTAGTCAGCGACTTCGCTCGTCACTTTTATCTGAAACCCATAATATACTTTAATGATCGACCGGCCTCGGTTTTGCTGAGATAGAGTGGTGTGGTTTTCAGAAGTTCTTAGCGGGGAAGAGGGGTGGTGGCGTAGGTGACAATCCCTATTTTAATATCCCTACGCCCTTTGCACATCGAGCGGTGCAATAACCAGATCGCACCAAGTGAGTGGTCCTAATATATTTTCGGTACCACGGGGTTTTCCAATTACTTTTACTCCCTTTCACAAGCCCCAATTGACAATCAGAATTTATCTTGTGTTAAGCAAGAGGCTCTTATTAGGTGACTCTTATGTACTAGAAAAGCTCTTAAGTTGCCAATCTTGCAATACAGAAAAACTGTGCTGGTCACTGTCAAAAGGGTATTAATCAATATCCTGGATCTGGTAAAGGTGATTTAATTATCTTTGTCCACATTTACATTTTCTGTTTTTGAGAGCCTATATGCTAGAGGAATATAAGACATGTTATAGGCACCTGAACTTAATTTAAAGCAAAAAAAAAAAAATCAGAGTAGACCTTGGATCATCATGAAGTATTAAAATTTGTTATTTTGCAGTTATGTCCAAATCACATTTTAAAACTCATTCAACTTTATAGTCTGAGTTACCAGTCATTGTTTTTCCCACTACCATGGAACATCAGTCTTGATGATATAGGTGAAATTAAAAAACCTTACATGTTTCTATAATGCAGAGGTGTTTTCTAAATTAATTTTTTATTAATTTTTTTATTATTTATTTATTTATCAAGTTTTTTTAAAAATATGTCAAGTTGTACCCTATAGTACAATCAGCTCTACCAAATCATCTCACTGGCCATTAATTCTCTCATGGGTAGCATAGTTTCAAGCATGCAAAGCAATTTACATTATTTTATTATATTTGACTCACATTGGGACAGGAAGATTTGTTTGTTGTATATGAAGATTTGCCAGTATGGTGATGTTTTTATGTGTTTCAAATAATACCAAAAAATACTTCTTGTCACCAGATATGTTCAACATAAATGAACATTCCCATTATTACAAATCTGCAGTCTACTGTAGCTTCCTCACTAAATCAGGCACATTCAGAAGATTTATAAAACATGACTATGAAGCAGGGGTTTCCCCAGAAGTCCAAGATGTTAATCTGTAATTTTGTCAATGATTTATAGGGAGTCCAACAAGGGGGGGGGGTTATGTCAAATAACTTTCTGGGAGTTAACTATGCTGTCCAAAGGCCGCCATTCCTCAAAAATTTCATAATCCGTCCAGTCATCTTTGAAAATATAGGTTGTCTTTTCGTTAATTAGTGGCCATCTCACTGTGGAAAGCCTTGGTATGAAAACATATCTGTTTGATTATATCAGCTTTGCAATATATTCGTACCTTACGGACAAGCCACAATATATTTGGAGGCATTTATAAAATACATGTATATCAAGTTATTAATGTTTGTGGAAAATTGAAGGAATTATTTTTGGAGGAAAAATACTGGACATTTTGAAAGACTAAATAGTACTTTTATTGTTTATTTTTGTATCCCTCCTTTGAAATTTAGGGACCATTCCCACAGATATTTGGATCGATCTGTTTCCCTGGGGAGTCTCACTAAATTGCTGTCCACTTGACTGGCTTAAATGTCTGTCACGCCTAGTAAAGCTGTGAGGGGTATCTTTACCCCCTAGCTGATTCGGTAGGCGTGACAGACATTTAAGCCAGTTAGCTGATAGCAATTTAGTGAGACTCCTCAGGGAACCCATTCTTACTTATGCATGGGTTCAGTCTGGCACACATTTTATTAAGGCCTTATAAGTGAAGTTTTGTCTCCTAATCCAATTTTTACATCAAAGCAGCAATTGATTTTCAGAAAAAAATGAAATATATTTCTTTTCTTTTAAAATTTAACATGTTCACGCTATACTAGTATTATATACCAAGGATGTGAATTTCTTTGTTCAAAACAAATTGATGAAAAAATAATATCAGCCTCATGTACACATCTGTTTTTTGCATGGTTTTTATCATATGGATGCCATTAGATTTTTTATTTCGGTTCCCTTTACTGATTTCCAGTGGAACTATTTTTATTCATTATATACTTCATAATATTTTGTCTCTCATCACTTTCAAAGTTGCCCACTTCCCAGTAAATTAATATTGCTATTGCTCTACTTTGGCTTCACAGATACTAGTATGTGCCTATCGTGTGTGTGTGTGTGTGTGTGTGTGTGTGTGTGTGTGTGTGTGTGTGTGTGTGTGTGTGTGTGTGTGTGTGTGTGTGTGTGTGTGTGTGTGTGTGTGTGTGTGTTTAGTTCCAATTTTTGGCATTAAACTTTTAAGATTTTGTATTATCCACCCTGTATTTACAGATATTTGTGGGATCACACTATTACAAGTGTTCCCACTGATTTATGTAGGTAATACTGAAAAAAAAAGCATTGCTTTCTCAGGGTGCATAGCTCAGGGTGGTTCTGTTTTATTCTCAGCTTTGCATTATTGACTTTCAAAGACATACCACATGTATGATTTTCATTCAACGAAAAAATATGTCTGGGAAAAATGAATTGCATAAGCATAAACGTATTTGTCTGGGATCTTCTATATTTGTCCTATTTCATTGATTTTCTCCCGTCGTTTCCATGGTTACATGATTATCTCTACTGCTAGAATAATTGACTCAAAAAGTCTATGAGAAGGATATGTTTGAGCATCATGATGTAGATTCTAAATATAAGTTTTCTAGTAAGATAGTTCAATATATGAATTGAAATGTATATATAAATATATATTTATAATTGTAAATATATGAATAAAAACGTTTTCACAAAAGTTATTTTGGCTCACAATATGCTAAATGATTTGAGAAAAAAAAGATTCCCTTAAATGATAGAACCTGATCCTTATGTTTTGGATATGATTTTTATCATCTAATATATTTAAAGGTTAACTACGTTAGGAGATATCAAGACGTCAGTTCCAGCTAAGAAATTGAGGCTTGCTGTAGAGGCAGTAAGAAGCTCTTGTCACACAGACAACATGGCTTCTGAGATAGATGACTCTTTATACAGGTAAATAGTATCATTTTATTATAATTTTGTTGACTTATTTACAGTGTTATCATTGAAACTACAATTTGAAATGCATTTTTCAGGTACATTAATATTTTTTATGTGATATTACATTGAGATGTCTGATGATAATGCTAAACTCATTCTAGTTTAGTTAAGATAGTAAATGTAAATTTTTGGATAAGTATATCATTTTGTATTTTGCTTTGTTGCTTATGTAATGTAGCTGTCGCTGCCAATAATCATTATTCATCTGTACTATTACAGTCTTGTGAAAGCTGGAAATAGGAAAATAAGCTGAATGTTGAAAATGACAAATTTTTTTTTTCTAAAATACTGTAGTATACACTAGTTAATAGGTAGAGGTTATCAGTCTTTGAAAATATTGTCATGGCCTATGCCTGACAACCTATGCCTGACAACCAGGGGCAAATATTATACTGTCCACTAAAATATTGCTTTCACAAGTTGATTAGAATTGCAGTTACTCCATTTGAATTAGAAAAATTAAGTTAAAATATTTTGTTATTTTTTGTTTTCCAGTCGACAGCGCTATGTGCTGGGTGATAATGCCATGCTGCGTATGGCAAGGGCAAGTGTGCTGGTATATGGAATGGGAGGTGTAGGAATAGAAATTGGTAAGTTGAAAAACTCATTAATTGATTAACATCAACTAAACAGTTCAATGTATGAGTAAACCAGACACAGGTGTCTAGAACCAAGTTTTAAGTAGTTGTCTGATGGTAATTGAGCTGAATATTGCTATCTGAGTCATATGTTATATATACCCAGAGCTCAAACATACAATTGTCTTACCACCCCAGTAGGATTGGTAAAATATAGAAAAGTTGTACCACAAAGGTTATATGTCAGCAATGTGTCTGCTTTTTATGGTTGCTGTGAGCTGTTATACAAGGATTTCATGGTTGATTTTGAATATTATTTTTAAATTTAAATGAAAAAATCATTTTATTGTATTATATCTATATATACTGATAGAAAAACTTTTTATCAAAATGTGTATTTTGCCTATCCTAATACCAGTGCTGTGCAGTTGATTATTCCTAAAAGATCAATTTATGACAACGTTTGGCCGAAATTCGAATTATTTTCATTAATAGTAATTAAGCTATTTTGGTAAATAATTTTTGAAATTTATCAGTAAATTATATCTTCATGTGTCAGGATGTTTTACTGCGCAAAAAAGAAGTGTATTTAATTGTTATTTCAATGCTTTCTTCCCTTAAAGTTAAATAGGTACTTATTATATTTGTGTGTATGTGTATGCATATGCGCATGTGCAAGTGTGTTTTCAAATTTCAATTTTTGTAATACACCTATTCAAGTGTAAGGAAAGGCTATTGCCAGAGCATTAAGGGGTGCAAGCCATTAAAAGTCTGCTACATATGAATGCAATTTTACAGCAGAGAGGAAATCATACAATCTGTACTTTGTCAAATTCTCTTCCTTTGTTAATACACATGCAAATATGAAAAATTTTAAAAATTGTTTTAATCAATTCAGAATTTTTTTTTTTTTTTTTTTTGTGTATGTTTCTGTATGTGTGTGTTTGTGTGAGCCTATACGTCAGCTCTCTTCATTTTATTGTTTCACAAAGAATTTCAAGTGTATGGCCCTTATTTCCTTTCCCCAATTTTTTTTCACTAAAACACTCAGATACCTAAAGTTATCTTTAGGAACATTTTAACCAATTTCCCTTATTGTTATGCCATCTTTGTTCTTAAATTGCTCTTTGAGAAAAATTCAGTTGCACTAGTGATGCAAATAACTAGGCTGATTGTTTGTTTCAGCCAAAAATCTGGTGCTTGCTGGAATAAAGGTAGGTCTTATACTTGCATTCTTCTTAAATCAATTAAGATAAGAGACTGTCTTACTGCACAATGGCATAATGGGACTGTAGTATAGTGAACATGTACTTTTGTAAGGATTTTCACATCTCAGTCCAGAAAAAAAGTCTGTATAAAGATGGGAGGTTGTGACATAACTCTGTTAATGGCTTGATAATCAAACCTTGACATTACACTAGTCTTGCTTATATTGACTTCTTTCCAGTCGGTGACTATTCAAGATGCCAAATTATCCACACACTGGGACATGGGAACAAATTTCTTTATAACAGAACAGGATGTCAATACGGGCAGGAATAGGTAGTTGTTTGTATCTAATTTTGAGCTACATGTAGTTTAGCATTCAGCAGTGAAATCAAGTTTTCTGCAATATGTTTTAAGGCAGAAAAGCACAATGTTCTATGTCTATAAGCAAAAGTGTTGCAGAACCACTAAAATACAATATTCTTTATCAGTCTTCTTTCCAGGGATAAGAGATGTTTGTTTTGGTCAAAAAAAGATTTTCCTGGGTTAAATGACAATTTTACCATTCTTACCAATGGTAAATGAATCCATTCTGATAGTTGGTCCATGTTTTTTTCTAGTAAGTTTGGTTTTTTTGTAATAATCTCTTAAGAGCCATCTGTGTTATGAAGGTTTACGTGGTCTGATGGCAAAATTCCAGAACATATACAATAACTGCTTTTTTGGTGGTAAAATAGAATTTATTGTTTGCAGTGTATTTATCGTGAAATATAAATTTCACGCGAACAGTTATCCCTTTAACATTAAGATTTTCACCTGTGAAGAAGGATGAATAAATGTGTAGTAATTATGTGAAACTACCTGTAATGTAACCTGTTAAACCATGAAAAAATTCTGATTTTTCTTTTTTGTTTATTAATTTACTGAAACCAGGTAAATAAGGATTCTATGTCTGTTGAATTTATGCTTAAATATATAAACTTAAACAATTTTTCAGAGGAAATAAAACATTATGTTGCAATCTAGAATCAGTAAGAGGTATTACACTGCCTATTTGATTAGTACAAAAATACTTTGATGATTGAAACTAAGTGTAACACAAACCAGATTATTGTTTTGTCATCTGACTAGTATCAGGTTCCTTGAACCTGTGCTTCTGGTGAAATGTTCTGATCTTGTTTTGTTACAGAGCAGATGTATGTTCCTCAAAACTAGCAGAGCTGAATCCTTATGTCACTGTCCAAAGCCTGCTCATTCCTCTTAATGAGACCACTGACCTGACCTACATGAAGAACTTTCAGGTAAAAATATATTTAATCAAATGGTATCAGGTAAGATAAGTTGATTGTTTTATCTTGGTCCCTTTTCATGCCAGGCAGTATTCTATGTACCACTGTACCACTTACAAAAATAAACAGCAAGAAGTGTATCTGTGAAGATCTTTTGAAAGGGAGTATAACACTTATTAACAAAATTACACATTGGGACCTTTCAAAGTGTCCCAAATTGGGTAAGTTTGAAAAGACCTTTAAGTTATTAGTAAATGATAAGAATTATGTGAATAAGTCTCAATTACATGATATGAGCTACAAATTGTAAGTAACTAAGAATGACATACTGTTGTCATAGTGAGTGTCTTTGAATTTAGTTGTTCCCATTATTTATCCATGTATCAGAAACGATCCCTAAGGTAGCATTGAATTTCAAGTTCAACTGGTCAGAGTTGCAATCACTATGAGTGTCTTAAATTAAAAATATTATCAGTCATTGAAAATGAAAATTATCTGAGATCAGCATTACGTTGAACCATTTAACCCTTTATTTTACACACAAATGAATAAGATTTATCACAGGAATCATCATTCCATGCTCCCCCTGCATTAACCATCATCAAAATACAGTCTTCTTCCATGCCTTTGTAGCTGTTCGGCTCTCCGTTATTCCATTTGGTATATGTCAATTGTTGCCCAGTTGTCCACTTCCATACACCTTCCTTTACAATATCATGTCCTCCTACAAACACTTCGTTTGTACCTAAAATACATGTTACGTGATACATTAATGATACTGCATGAGCTTTTGGAATTATGGATCAGATAAATAGGGAGATAAATTTGCAGGAGCAAGTAACTAATTAACTTACCACTATATCTACACTAGTTTTGAGATGTCACATATACATGTAGCAGAAACATAGTCACCTTATTTGATGTTCAATACAGCACTTGGAATTTGCAATCTGTTCTCAAAATGTATGTGACAAAACAAAGTAGAAGATAACAAAACCTTATGTAAAGCACTCATTTCCTGATGTTAAAATTCAAATGAATGGTAGTTATAATATAAATAGTAAACACTGCCTGTGTTTTTAAAACCAGTTGTATTAATGTCTAAAAGCAGAAATACAGCTATTGAACTACATGTGTGTTTAGCATTGTAACTACATGTTCACCTGTGGGTGCCAGTCCTAAGATGAAGTCATTCTCTGCTTGTGACAGAATATCTGCCAAGTGAGCCTGAGGGTGGATCAACTGGCAGAGTTCCTCAGCTTTGTGCCATGGTGCAGGTTGGCTGATGTATTTATACCAGGAAGACTGGTATGCCACAAAACCATCTGAAATGGTTAACAACAGAACCTTATGTATTGTTGCTACCTTGATGTCTATACTGAATTGAAGTTTCATGATTTTATTCCAGAAATATTTGTACAATTTAGCTGAAAATAAACTACGGTGTATGACATTGGCACCTGTTACACCTTAGTGCCATTCTTTCAATAATGTGTATAATTTCACTTGCTCTATATATGAGGACCATGTAGAGGTTTACCTATTACTAAATGTAATGTTAATGTAACTCACCCAGTTTTATCAATAAGTCCATCCTTTTTTTGAGCAGAGCATTTTCTAATTTCAAAGCTGCAGTTTTGTTCTTCAATTCACCATTTTGTATCTCTGTATTTTTAACTGAGGCTTCTAGTTGCTTCATACTTGACCCTAGTGATTTTATAGAAATGACTTGGTTTGAAAGCCTAGAACTTATACTAGAGATATTACTGGAAAGTACATCCAGGGAGGACTTTGCAGTATTAATCAGAATTTGTTGATCAGAATTTTTCATCTGCAGTGCATTCATAATAGTTTCTAATTTCTTTAGTTGTGTCGTGAGGTTGGCTGTCTGGTCTCCAGCACTGGCCAGCTGTTGCTGTAGGAACTGCAGTTGGCTGCTAGTAGTTGTATCTTGCTGTGTCAAGTTCTTTTCAATCTGGGCATCTTTTGACTTGAGGTCAGCGACACTGGCTTGGATGTCCATCAGGCTTTGTTTTTGGTCAGCAGCAGAGGATTGGAGTTGAAGAAGATAGTTCTGGACTTGCAATAGTAGACTGGTGTGGTCAGCGGGCTGATGTCCAGTGCTGGGCACTATCTGACCATGCCCAGTTTGGAATATGGCGATAAATAGAAATGTTAACAGCAGCATGATGGTGTATTCTTTAACTCTTTCTTACTTATGGGTGCTACTTATTAGCTGAGCTTTGTCCCTTTAGGCAAGGTAATATTCAATGGACTTTATTCTTATTAGCGTTTTAATGGAACACCTGATAAGATAGGTGCAGCACTTTAATTAATAGCTGACACCATTTTGCAGGACCATCAATTTGACGTCAAAGACCAATACATGATTTTGTTCCCAAATTAACCATCCCTGTACAATTTTTTTTCTTCTAAATATTTGGAAGTTTAGGGGGTATTCTATATTTTCGGGATTTTAAATGACATAGTACTGAAAGGATATTGTTTTCTAGTTATAATCTATTTCACAAGTGAAAAGTTCATAAAGTTGATATAAGTCAAAACAAAGGGTTAATGATTAGATTGATACTTAAAGTTCTTAACATCATCATTGACATATATTAACCAATGTTCATTTGATGAAATGCTCAAGAAGATAGAAAACTAAGTAAATATAAACAGGTTATCAAACCATTTTAGATTGCATATATAGTTCAAAGGCAGTATATGTCAGGCTACCAAGGAGACTGGTAGTGATCTCTGATATAATGTTGGATGTGCTGGTAACACGAAGGGGATGTTTTGAGATTTATTCATGTAGCAGTCTTTTCTTTTCTTCATGGATGTTTCATGTAGCATTCCTTTGGGCAAGCTAGAATGTGAATAATGTGAATGAGAAAATTGAATTAAAGAAACATTTGTTTTTATCATTGTCTCATCTTGTATGGTAATGTCCTAAACCCTGCAGCATCACTAGGTCCTGTATCTTAACAAACCATTTTCTGGAAACAGAAACCAAAAACCTATATTATTGCATATAGTTATGAGTCTCCCTGGATAATAAAATGAACCCATAACAGACACAATGAAGAATTTCTTTCATTTCAGTGTGTCATACTGACAGAGACACCCTTGAATATACAGATTAAAGTAGATGAATATTGCAGAGAACAAGTCCCACCCATAAAGGTATGCCATCCTTGAAGTCAAATTGGAAAGCAAAGATATTAATTTATTAAATAAAGCAAATGTTTTATATATATTTTTAATTGTGAAATGAAAACAACTTAAATTAAAAACCTGCCTTACTGTTATGCAATGGTTATCAGAATTTAAGTGGACTACAGTGCAATTATTTGAATTTCAGTTTATCTGTGCGGATGTCTATGGTGTTTTCTCATCATTATTCTGTGACTTTGGTGACCAGTTTGAGGTGACTGATGTAAATGGGGAAGAAGCAAAGGAGTCTTTCATTGCCAACATCACTAAGGTAGATTTGATATAAGAGATCTTTGATTTAAATTGACTTTCCAAAACTTGTTTGATATGGCCATTAACTAAATGGATTTACTCCATTTGACAAGGTATTTATGTGTATGATAAGGACGTAAGTACAAAATTATTATTTAACACAATATGGAATCTATGCAAAATTTTACTTTACAGGGAAACCCAGGAGTGGTGACTTGTCTTGAAAATAGAATGCATGGGTTTGATGAAGGAGATACTGTCACTTTCAAAGAGTTGAAAGGAATGGAAGCACTCAATGGCAAAACTTGCCAGATCAAAGGTATTTTGTAGCTGATTAGCAAGATCAAACAAAAGTATGATGCATGCATAGTTATGGTAAATAATGTTAATGTTAATCAGTTATGATAAAAATGGTATATATCACTTGGTGACATATTTGTTTACAAATATTCAAGTAAATTTCTTACTTTTTCCTATTTTGTTTTGCAATTGTTTAAAGTGTTAAATGTGTTGATATAAGTGTTTTAACTCATATTTTCAAACTGACATCTGACATTTTTATTATTGCTCTTGATCAGTTTTGTCTCCCTATGCCTACACTATCTGTGATACTAGTGGTGAGGAGTTTGCTCCATACGAGAGAGATGGGCTTGCTGTACAAGTCAAAGTTCCAAAAGTTGTGTCCTTTGTAAGTTTAAAATGTTCACTATAAATCATACATCATTAAATTTTTTAACTGGAATTAATCTAAAATCTTATTTTGATAGAGTATTTCATTTGACAATTTTAGAATTTTTAAAGTCAAATTTCTGTAATTCAAAAAAACCTTGGTAACAATGAACCTCTGGTAATTGTATAGTCTTCTTCTTTTCCCTTAGGGATCTCTGGAAAAGAAGCTGAAAAGCCCAAATTGTATTGTGCCAGATCTTTGTAAATATGAGGTCAGTATAAACATGTCCTTCTGCAGATCTTTGTAAATGTCCTTTTATTTTTATTCATTTACATTTAGAGCAATTGAAAACCCACTAATCTATTATGATACAGTGCAGTAGAATACAGTACATGTACAGTGCTGTTCTTGCCTACAGGAATATAGGAATAAAAAAGCTGATGTATGAAATGATTAGAATAAGAATTTCAGTGTATTTTATTGGGTAGTGGGTGCTTTTTAATTGAGAAGTGTTTTCTGTTCAAATTACTGATGTTTGCAGTGGGTGCTTTTTAATTGAGAAGTGTTTTCTGTTCAAATTACTGATGTTTGCAAGCTAAATACATGTTTATCTGGATTTGAAGGCACCATCCAGTATTCACTTAGGATTGCTGGCACTGCACAAGTTCAGAGAACAGCAGTCAAGACTTCCAAATATTAGGTATGTCCATTAAAAAATTATATTATAAAATTTTATTTTCTGTTATGTATTATTTCTGTAACTATACTATCTCTTAACTATACTATCACCACTTAGTACTGTATATGCTAGTATGTTACAGTAAACTATCATTTTATCTTTCTGTAATCCTATAACATGAAAAATATCAGACTTATTGAAACATTTTTTCATGATGAAAACATGGGAAAACTTTTGAGAACAAATTGCTTTGATAGTTTATGATGAGGTATAATGGGGTTTTCAGATGTATCACACTTCATGAAACACTTGAAATTTGAGTATGCCCATGGTCCTTGAAATTTGTGAACATCTTTGGTCCTTCAAATAATTTTCCATCCAATAGATTGCTTCCTGTGATCTCTGAACAATGATTTTCATTATCTCATATTTTCCAATAATTAGAACAATTAGAACTTTGATTGTTACTGAAACAGGTGCAGAAAGGATGCTGAAGTCTTAGTACAGCTAGCCAGGGAACAAAATTCTCAAATGGAAGACCAGGTAAAATATAAAGTGTATCCTTGCTATTCTAGTGTATCCTTGTCATTCTTACTTAGTTGTTTTGTTTGCATTTATTAGTCCAAAATGTTAAAACTGAATCAATCTAAAAGTATTGTAGAAATTATATTTGAATTAATAAGTAAAGAAGGTTATTGTTTTTAGCACAGTTTTCTGGAAAACTACCTTAAATTCAACAATCTGGCTCTTATGATAATAATTGTTTATTGACATATTCCCTTTATTCAATATTGTTGCAGGTTAATCTAGATGAACAGCTTGTTTCTAACCTATCCTTCACCTGTCAAGGCTGTCTGGCACCATTGTGCACAGCTCTGGGAGGTATAGCAGCACAGGAAGGACTGAAGGCTTTAACTGGAAAGTTCTCTCCATTGATGCAGTGGGTAAGTTTTTCAAGTTATGGGTACAGGGCTCAACATACAACATACTTGGTGCAAGTGGTTTCTACTGTTGGGCAACTAGAATTTTAGTCTTACTTGCTTGAAAAATGCAAAAGACTTGCTAATGGATCACTTGTGCCTGGAAGACCTTTTTTTTCATGGGTGGTTTATTATTTTGGTCATAAAATACAATGAGATGTTTCAATTGATTTTTTTTTTTTTTTTTTTTTTTTTTTTTTTTTTTTTGCGCAAGTAGATTTTCTGACCTGCTTGCCCAATAGGGCAAGTGCCTGAAAATAGTTTATGTTATGTCTTGCGGGCATGTGGATATCATTTCTACCAGATTATTTTTGTTATTCTTCCATACATACATATATATAATGGAGATCAGATATTTTCTCTGATTTTTTCAGCTTTATTTAGATGCCTCTGAAGTTCTTAGTGGTTTAGAAAACAAGGACATTTCACATTTTCACCCAAGGTCAGTTCAGAATACATTTATATTGTCTGCATCAATGCACCTAACTTCCACGTAGATTTATGAGACATGTCTTGTGAAGCTGTGTTGCTTGGTAGGATGGCATTGATTTGATATTGCTCACTATTATCTTCGTGACATTTTGAATAAAAGTCCATTTTGATTATTTTACTATGGGTATTTTCAGCAACTCAAGATATGATTCTCTGAGGGCTTGTGTAGGAGAGGATGTCTGCCAGCAGTTAGCACAATTAAAATTATTCATGGTGAGAAGATTTAGTGTGGGATTCTTTTGCTCCTATCTTTTATTATTACATTTTAACTGTGTATGCTGAATAAGCTCTGTCTTTTTTATTATTTATTAATTAATGAATTTATTTATTTATTTATTTATTTATTTATTTATTTATTTATTTATTTATTTATTTATTTATTTGTTGCTTCACTTGTCAAAATGTTAAGTTTCATTTTCTTCTTTTCTGCTACTACATGTGAGTACATGTATTATAAAAAATGTATAACTTGGAACCTAAAAGTGAACACTTACATTTATAGTTATAGAAATTTAAGATGATTTCACTTTAATTCAGAATTATGTTATCAACAACTTAATCTTTCTTTTAATATAATCAGGTTGGCTGTGGTGCTATAGGATGTGAAATGATGAAGAATTATGCCATGTTGGGGATAGGTACTCATAACAATGGACAGGTAACCTAAAGCTAAAGTTTACCCTTTAAACTAAATCTATATGTCTCTTTAATTCAAATTTGTTGGAAGTGAAGTTTTAAATCATTAGATATTTTCTTGATTATTTCATTCTAAAAAATTTGGGTATCAATGAGAAAAGGAACTTTCTCTTGATATAAAGGCGGTGAAATTTCAATAAGTACACATTGAAAAGTAATTGACTGGGTCAAACACTTCTGATGTGTCCTTCTTTCTTCATTTCATAACTTAAGTGTATGAATCATTTCAGATAACAATAACAGACAATGATTTGATAGAGAAATCCAATTTGAATAGGCAGTTCCTATTTAGACCACATCATATACAGGCAAGTGGCTGTTTTATTATAATGATTCAAAGGAAAGTCTTCAGAACATTGAATTGATGAATAAAATTGTGTATTGTTAATGCATACATTATTATTTATGCTGACAACCTTATTTTTATTTTGGACTTCTGTCTGGGTTTCAGAAACCTAAGAGTAGCACTGCAGCTGAGGTAGCAAAAGCAATGAATCCTGGTAAGAGGTGCTAAAAATAAGTATTAATGTTTTATATAAATATTTTAAAATTAATCTGTAAGTATTTCATTCATTTTGAGAATCTATGGTCACTGGTCAAATTGTGATAGTTATATATAAAGTTGACTAGAAGCTGTTAACTGTTATTTTCAGACACAGTTTATATTACATAAATATGTCAGTCTGTGGTAAACCTTTTTAGCCTACTGTCCCTTTAAGTCACCTGGGCAGTCACTAGGGCCTAAGAGTCTACTATAGCAGAAAAAAATGAAAAGTGGTTAAACAAATTTACAAAATCTTACTGGTTGGGCTTCAGTTTTACATGCATTTGGTGTGGGGCCAATGCTAACATCACTGACTGGGTTGATTCATATTATTAAGATTTAAAAATATATACGAACAAGAAAGGCTCAGTACATGCATAGAGAGCTAAGCCTGTATCAGTTATGAAAATGATGAAAAGTACAATTGGGTTTCTTTCAGTTTTGTTTGCTATTCTTTTCAGAACTCCATATTGAAGCACATCAACACAAAGGTAAGAAATGATACATAAGCCCAGAATGTAATCCGGTTCCTTATCTAATATACATGACTAGTGTATTTATTAGTATTTATACGTTTGAAGGGAAGTGATTTCCAAAGTTAATTTCAGTATGATTCAAACTGTAATTACTGGTTGCTATTTTATAGATATTTAATATTGTTTCCAGTGTGTCCCCAGACTGAGAACAGTGTGTACAATGACAGTTTCTTTATATCCCAGCACCTGGTTGTCAATGCACTGGACAATGTAGAGGCCAGGAGATATGTAGACAGGTGAGCCTGTTGAAGGACATTGATCTAAAAGTTGCCTGTTTGTTTTGTTTATTGGCAGAGAATTTAGCTGAACATATTTTAACATATCTAAAAAGGATTTGTAGAAAAAGAGCCATCCAGCTTTAAAAAGACTTAAATGATATGAAAATTACTACATTTATTGTAACTGCCCATGAATATTTTGCATTAGCAAGTTTTTAAAAAAGATATGTAAAATTTATTGCCCAATGTCTCATTATTAGCCGATGTGTGTCTAATCAGAGGGCCTTGTTGGAGTCGGGAACTATGGGTGCCAAGGGACATGTTCAGGTGATAGTGCCACATTTAACAGAGTCCTATGCTAGTCAGGTGAGTATCAATTAACTGTGCTGCGCTAGCCACTGGGTCTGAATATATTATTCAACTGTGCACCATATAATGTATGCAGATATTTCTCTTACATTCCTGTGACCTGTGAATCTCATCATTTAGATGGTTAGATGGTTATACCTTATTGATACTTTTATCTGGTTTGAATGATAATGAAAAATTTGAATAATTCGAAGCATCCAAAAGTTTTGCGTAGATTGTCATTACCAGATTTTATGGATTGTCATAACTAAAATCTGAATGCTTTTTGGAAGAAATAAGACGAATTGATTTCATTTTATGTTCTATATTCACAGCGTGATCCTGTGGATGAGGAAGTGCCCTATTGTATGCTCAAGTCGTTCCCAGCAACAATTGAACATTGTATTCAGTGGGCAAGAGACAAGGTAACATTGACAAGCTGAAACCCCTACATTGCTTTGAGATTTATTTATGTAATACTCTGAAATTGTTTATCACCTTAGTTTTTTATAGAGGAACTGTTCCTTGTATTAGACTATCTATAGAAAATGCACATCTACATTGTAATATTTTCTATTCTGATGATAAGCAGGGACAAATACAAAGTATATTGTATTTTTTATATTTGTTTTATCAGTTTGAGAGCCAATTCACACAAAAGCCAAATTTGTTCAACAAGTTCTGGTCAAGTCATAAATCTGCAGAACAAGTTATACAGGTACCTTTTTTCTATTACTTAAGTTTTAATCTTTGGTTTCTGTTTTTCACAGATCTTGGATTTCATAAGTCTGTGTGACTAGTATGGAGTACATTTTTATAATTATGTAAAATGCCCTAATGTATGTGTATGATATATTGCAATCTACAATTCAATCTGCACTTTTCATTCACCCTTTTGATCCGAATTTAAGGACTTTTGAGCCTATGATCTGACAGTGTGCTGTATACATGCTATTCTCCTTTTCAGTCACTAAACAATGGTGAGGCTATAGATGGGGCAGTGCAAGTTTCTAAAATGGTTCTTAATAGACCCAGAGACTGGAAGCACTGTGTAGAGATAGCAAGGGTCAAGTTTGAAAAGCTGTTTAATCATAAGGTGAAATATTTTGCAAGAGGTATATGAAGTCAGTCGTTTAATTTTGCATATTTTTTCAAATTTTTCTCCAATTGTAAAGGTGTTGTGACTCTTCAGTTCTTATTTTGTTATTGCTGCTTTTTAGCATTTTTACTGAAACAATTGAAGTCAATACTTTCTGATTTACAGGCAAAACAGCTTGTTCATTCTTTTCCGCTTGATACCAAACTACAGGATGGATGTAAGTATTAAGACGAGAGATACCATTTTTTATTTGCAACACTGCCATAACATGCATTGACCACTTTCTGTATTTATGTAATACTATCACAAATCACAAAAGATAAACATTGTAAATGACTCTACTTAAAACCAAGAAACGATATGGATGGTGTTCTATGACTGATGTCACCTTGTGGTAGCACCATGATCCTCATGTTTTGCCCTTACTGGGAAGATTAAGAGAACACAAGCAAATTTATACGTGTATAATATACTTGATTTAGCAATTATTTAACATTGTTCACTGTGATATATGTTATGTTTTTTGTTTTTAGCTCTGTTCTGGCAGTCGCCTAAGAGACCACCAAGTCCCGTTGTTTTCAATAAAGAAGATCCATTGTAAGTTTTCAAGCAGTGTTGTCCTTACAATAATAATAATAATAATAATAATAATAATAATAATAATAATAATCCTAATAATTAAAATTTCTGTTAAGCTCAAAATTGTATATTTTGCTAATTTCTTGGCATTCTTCACTACATTTGATGTATAATGAAAATAAAAATTCACACAAAAAAACTTATATTAGGAGAATCACAGTGAATATCAACTATAGGCATATACAGGTGTATTGGAGATACTGGGGTTCAAATAAATAAATAAACAAAAGTTTACTCGTCTGAGAAAAAACTAAGCTATAATGATCCTTTATTTGATCCTAACTTTTTCAGCACTTTGCATGTTCTCCTAGACTTTGTCATAATTGCAATTTTATGCAGTAAATCCTGTATGTTATCTTTTCAGGCACATGCTGTTCATCACAACCACAGCCAGACTTTTAGCAGAGACTCACGGCATTCCTGTTACAAAAGAAGTAAGTCATTACAAACACTTTCCTAATCTGAAATTGTAGAGCTTCTTATGCTTCTTTTCAGGTTGACATATATTGCAGATGAATTGGGATACAGAATTAGAATTAGACAATGTATACATGCATGCTAGTACAATAATAGAGATAACAAATCTGGGATAACCAATCGTAGAACATCAGAAATTAAGTGGCTGGATACATGTACTAAATTAGGATATTGAAAAAAGGATATTGGCTAGTAGCAGGCCAGTAGCAATGGAGATTTCTAATGAACCACCCTTTAAGCAGGAAAAGGTCCTCTCTGGGGAAAATTTGATCTAGGTACATGAAAGTTTCATGGGTAAAAGGTCCACTTTTTCTAAAAAAAAAGAACCTCCTCTTTGAAATGGCTGGCTACGAGCCTGAGTAAAAACTCCAAAATTTACAGACTGTTAATAGAAATTGCATGCTAAAGAGAATGCCTTTAGCCATTTCACCATAATGATTGTCTGAAGGTTTTTCATGTATATTGCATGGATTGATTGATTGCCTTTATTTCTTTATGTTCAGGTCATGTCATCAGATGTAATATGCTCTGTGTTTGAGAAAGCCAGTGTTCCAGAATTTAGACCATCTTCAAAGGTGAACATTTCAAATAGATAATTATTGCAATCTGTAACAAGGTCTTGATTAAAACCTATTTTTCAAGTGATGGCATTTTATGTTAATGCATTTATAAAAGTTTATAAAGACTTACAAAACCTCATCTTGTTTAGACCATAATAACTGATGAAACAGTAAAGAAACCAGTTGAAGAAGACCAGGTCACTGGGGATGACTTGAAGGACACTGCTGTTAGAATGCAGATTGCAATGAGACAGGATGCTGGAGACAAGGGTATATTTCTTGCAAATTTTTTGTATTCAAAACTTCATGGTCAAAGACAAGTTTGAAATTATTTATCTCTCATTAATTTAACTTCATGAAAGTGATTCAGTGCGTACATATATTGAATAGCTCAAGTTTGTGATTTGATATGTGTTTATACCAGTATATGTTAAACACTTCTAGTTTACATTTCAGTGTTTTCATCATTGTTCCCAGCAGTATTTGAGAAGGATGATGATAGTAATGGACACATAGATTTTATTACTGCTGCTTCAGTGAGTACCTTTTTTACCTGAGAGTCAATAATCTCTTCCTAATTTTAATTCTACCTTCATAAAGGTTATTCATGCATGAGGTGTAAAAAAGAAGGGATTTGGCAGTAGAGGCAAGGGGCTTAATTTCCTCCTTTGCAAACTATTGTTCATATCCCTGTGAGCGACAAATGTTTTCAATTCTTTGATTTGCTGGAGACTGTTTTTTTTTTTTTTTTTTTTTTTTTTTTTTTTGCAGTTGATAAATTGGTCNNNTTTTGCAGTTGATAAATTGGTCTTTTTTTCCAGAATCTGAGAGCATTGATGTATTCTATAGAACAGGCAGATCGCCTCAAAATTAAGAGAATTGCAGGAAAAATTGTCCCAGCTATTGCCACGACAACAGCTGCTGTAGCTGGACTGGTTAGTATTCATCACATTTGGTTTTTGTATTTACTTTGGGAATTTGATTGAGAGTGGCCTAAAGAGGCCTAGATATTTTTGTTTTAGCTCACCCTATGTTGTAAATCCTTCACCCCTTGCAGTTCTTTTTACTTGAAAGTTACATTAGCCATGAGAATAGTAACTGAGGTATAACAAGTTAAGCACAATGTCTGACTATTGTTTTAATATATGAATTATTCATTTTTTATTTATTTTTTACCTGTACATCCATGTGGCACAATACTAGTTCCTTTATTCAAGAACATGTTCTTTTTGTTTGTTAAAATGTGTTTTTGTTCAATTTCAGGCAACAATAGAATTGATTAAGATCGTAAAAGAATGCCAGTTAGAGCAGTACAAGAACTGCTTTCTGAATTTGGCACTGCCTGTCATGGTGCTATCTGAGCCAGGAGCTGCAGAAAAGACTGTTTTAAGGTATAAATGGTGACAAATTAAATAATAAATTTTTAGTCAGTTTTATAAACTTCACGCTCCTTCTTGCTCCTTTGCTCCTAACGTTTGCTAAAAATAAAGACAGCATACTGATATTAATACCAAAGTTTACAGCTAAAGATCTGTTCTTTTTTTATGNTTTTGCAGTTGATAAATTGGTCGTTTTTTCCAGAATCTGAGAGCATTGATGTATTCTATAGAACAGGCAGATCGCCTCAAAATTAAGAGAATTGCAGGAAAAATTGTCCCAGCTATTGCCACGACAACAGCTGCTGTAGCTGGACTGGTTAGTATTCATCACATTTGGTTTTTGTATTTACTTTGGGAATTTGATTGAGAGTGGCCTAAAGAGGCCTAGATATTTTTGTTTTAGCTCACCCTATGTTGTAAATCCTTCACCCCTTGCAGTTCTTTTTACTTGAAAGTTACATTAGCCATGTTCAGTTTCAGCCTTTTAGAGAATAGTAACTGAGGTATAACAAATTAAGCACAATGTCTGACTATTGTTTTAATATATGAATTATTCATTTTTTATTTATTTTTTACCTGTACATCCATGTAGCACAATTTTAGTTCCTTTATTCAAGAACATGTTCTTTTTGTTTGTTAAAATGTGTTTTTGTTCAATTTCAGGCAACAATAGAATTGATTAAGATCGTAAAAGAATGCCAGTTAGAGCAGTACAAGAACTGCTTTTTGAATTTGGCACTGCCTGTCATGGTGCTATCTGAGCCAGGAGCTGCAGAAAAGACTGTTTTAAGGTATAAATGGTGACAAATTTAATAATAAATTTTTTAGTCAGTTTTATAAACTTCACGCTCCTTCTTGCTCCTTTGCTCCTAATGTTTGCTAAAAATAAAGACAGCATACTGATATTAATACCAAAGTTTACAGCTAAAGATCTGTTCTNAGTTGGAAAAGCAGTCTAAGTGACTTCTTTTTCTGGAAGTTATACATTTTCAAAGTGTAAACTTGTCACATATTTTAATTACATTGGTATTACCTGTTGAGGATAATTAAAATTTGATGTTGAATTTGCAGTTTAACATAATGTATTTTTGCATCATAATTGACAGTAGCTTATTTTGTGCATAGTTATTTCCTGTTTTTTGTCTGTACATTTGACAGCTTTGCTGCCTTGTTTTTTTTTTTACTTGTAGGAAGGGACTAACATGTACTATTTGGGACAAGTGGGAGGTACATGGCAATAGTGCATTCACATTGCAACAGTTTCTTAATCATTTTAAGGTATGGAAGTCAGTGCTCATATTGTTCAATAACTTTTTTATTACAAAGTTCCTCTGAAGTTATACATTTGTGTGTTAACACCATCTTTGGGCAATATATTATAATGACATCCTAACTAGGTTATTTATGTTTAATTTTGCTTGACTTGATCCAATTATTAATATAGCCAAAACACTTTCACCATTGAAAACTGAGTGACAAAAAGTCATACCTTACATTGAGGCTGTGTGCATGTGCTTTTGTTTTAGGAAAAGCATGGTTTTGATGCCACAATGGTAGTGTATGGTGTGAAGATGATCTATGTACCTGTGATGCCAGGGCACAAAAAGAGACTGCCACAAACGTAAGTAGAAGATTAACTCCAGCTTAATGTAAGTTTTTCTCAATGGTTTAAGTAATGAAGTGCACTAGACTAATTCTGTGGTGTGTGCTTGCATGTCAGTGTGCTCGTCAGCAATCATGCACTGATACTTACATAGATATTTTGTAAGCTAATAATGTATTGTTTTAACTGTGCAGAATGCAGAAACTTATCAACCCCTCCCCAGACAAGCAGTATGTGGACCTAGTGGTGTCATTTGAGGGAGATGATGGGGAAGATATCCCAGGACCTCCAGTGAGATACTTTTTTTGACAGCTAAATGCAACATAGAGATAGATGTCCTTGGATCTTCAGATACTACTTCAGCAGTGAAATAACAGACAAAGGAGATTTACCAGCATTTCATAGTGATCAGGTCCATGTGATGGATAACACTATATTATATAAGAGCAGTCTTTTATTTTTAATGTCAGACACTGAATAAAGGGTTTATTGTTCAACAACAGATCATGTTGAAGAAAAACATGTCACATTCGTACATGTACTTGTAATTGAAAGTGTGGCTGTCATAGAGCCATTGGAGATAAGAGTACCCAAGACTAGCCATGAAAAGTTATTTACTACCAGGATATGTTCATCTTAGCCTGTAGATCGAACCAGGGGAGCTGGCTTAATGGACACCATCTGAGATAGCCTGAAGACCCACCACTTAGCTTAAAATCAAGAGGGATGTAGCAGGATTTAGAAAAGAAAGTGGGACCAGAAATAATTACAGACTAGCAAGTGTGGTAACAAGCTGCCAGAATTAATCTATTACCCAATGGCTCATTGGGCACATGAAACAAAACTTATTTCCAGGTTCTTCTTGAGGACACTGGCTGGGAGCCCATAAATGAGCTTGTCAGTATCATGGAGGACCATAGGGTCTGGAAGACTATTTATGCTATCACCTATGATGATGATGATCATTATACAATAGTTCAAATTCACCATGCTTTGCATGTGTCCCCTATGATTTGCTTTCTAAGACAGCATTCTGGAATGTCTCCTCTGTACCTGCCTGTCAAAAGTTGTACCAGTATATTACTGTTTATTCAAAAGACCACGAAAAGGTCATGAATGAAGCTGTAAACAGTTCAAAAAATTAATGGTTGGATTATTTCATTATCCTGTGAGTAAATTAAAAGTTTCTTGAACTACATGAAAATGAAGAGCTTTTGTGTAATTTGCTATCACGGTAGTGAAGATAGTGCACCAGTATTTTTGCTTAGGCCAATGGAAAAAAAGTTGATTTATGAAAATTTCAACAGTATTAGTCGAAGAAGCCATTAAGTTTTTATATAAAATATGGAGCTGATATGCTGGTCCTATGAACAATAATATATTTTGAAGTAAAACTAAGGACACCTGTTACCTGTATGAACATAAAGCAGAAGGATCTGAATATCTTGCTGACTTGTTTGGACTAAAGATTTTAAGGACAGAAAAATAAACATTTGGTTTGCTATACAAATCTTTGTTTTTATTACTGTGATAAATGATATGTTCGGATACTTTGAAATATCATATGACTATGAAGGTTGACGGCACAAACCAAGCTGGTTTAATTGCTTGTCTGTAATCATCATTAGCATTAATCCTTGTTTTATCTGGACTTCAGAATAGAAAACACTCAATCTTTTTTAATGTATTACGTAAGTTTTATGTTTCCATGTAGTTTTATGATGATTATTATTATAATCCCAATCTCGACCATATAACAAAACTGGTTACTCATAAACTATGTAAGGCACCTTATTTTATTTTAATGAATTTCACATTTTCATGGACTTCCATTTCAACATGCCACCAACAATGTGGTCATATTAAGGCAATGTTTTTATATGGGTTTTATTTAAGCACGTCCGTTTTCGCTTTCAGTGCATGTAAATTTTTAAAAAAATGAAAAAAGTTCTCTTTGTCCAAATATTTTTCAGTAACCGTGCTGAAAATGCATGCCTGCCTAGAGACAACATCAGGGTACAATATAAGGCATCTGGCACCCGCCATTTAAACGCAGCGCACACTCTCCGGCAACGGACTTAACTCACGGTGATGACACGCTTGTACTAGGACTTATCCTTACATACATATTAGCAGTGATTAATAGCAATTTATTTCGCGTAAAAAGTTCCACTTCAGATATTAAAGTTATAAAAATGCAAATTTACAGTCTCTGAGGCATCCGTATGGGGATACTTTCTGGCTAGAGTAACTGTGTAAAGTTAAAAGACAATTTAATTTCTATTGCTTGAAATGTTTTTTTTTTCGGAAATCTTAACAGACCTTCATTAAAGACGTTCAGGGTATATGTAAACATGACAGTCGGGCAGACGCGTCATTCTTGGGATTGGAATGACGGATGGAAAGGAGAAAATATCACCGTATAGAAACACTGTCTTTGATTGCATTGTGGCCGATTTTCGAGTTACCTGTTTAGGTGAAGGTAGGTGTGCTTGTCGTATAAATAAAAACAGACAAACAAACAGGGGTGAAAACATAACCTCCTTTGCGGAGGTAACAAAGGAAGATATTAAAATGTAGTAGTAACTTTTCAACAGTCAGTGTCAACCTAGGTACATGTGTAGTGACCACTGATAGCTGTGCTATACAGCAACCAGGTAGCCCTTAGTCCCATAGACACTGATAAATACAACTTTCAAAACCCTTTCCTTCGTAATTAGACAATTCGCAGTTTTAGCAATTATCAGTGCTACCATGGCGCGCGCTAACCACTTGTCCGTAAGATTTTGTCTCCGGAAATTTTAATGAGTTCTTTGTTTGAAACAACCAAAATGTCTATTTGTTTTTCGTGTTGTTTTACAGTAGTCAAGAGACACCATGAAGTCGGGATATATCACGTGCATTCTTCTTTGTCACACTTTGCTTGGGGCTCAAACCCGCAGCACTATCAAACCCATAAAATCTACTACACAGCATATCCGCAAGCCTTCACAAAAATATCACACATATGGAAACCCTACGTTTCCGTGGCCTAAGTATGAACCTCCGAGATATATCCCAAAGGAACCTGAAACGTGGCCACCGATAGCTTTAGGGATACCATTTAATAAACCAAAAGGCTACGGAGTTTGGCCCCATTTGTGGCCCCCAAGATGGCCCCCCAAACCCCAACGAATTCTTCCAGAGAAGAGCTACCCATTCAAACCTAAACCTGAGGACAATGAAAAAAAGAAAGAGAGAAAGAGACGCAGAAAATACCCATTCGGTTTAAAGATGATGGAACACCCAGGCAAAGGTAAAAACAATTCTAGGATGAAACCCGCCTAGACTTACTCAGCAACGGGAATGGAATAGGCTCATATAGATATCCGTCTGTTTTCAATATTGCAATATCTACAAGGACAAGCAATTCGAATACACACTAGTGCAATCTTCTTTATTATTATTTTTTCGTTCGAGGTTTTTTTTTAATAATAATAATTTATTCAGCTTTGAATGTTACAATTTAACATTGTTTGCTGTCTAGTCTAGCTACTACAGAATCTACCATATTGTGCTCACGTAAAAAGAAAAAGTGCTACTTCATCGTGCTGCTAACTGTATATACTGTGATAATGCTTTTAGTGATTTCTGATCTTGAGGGTTGAGGAGGATGAATAGTTTCTGATCACTGCCTGCTAATTCATAATTTTGTCTCACAGTATTTGGGAGGGAACTGAGCATATTTTGTCGCTCTATTTGGTATTTACTACATGTGAGGAAGAAATGTTTCTCATCCTCTATTTCCGTTTTACAGCTTGTGCAGGTTCTTTGTTCCAGGGTGATTTTCATGTGCCTGCCTTTCTCTATTGCCAGCTAGTGGTCACTAATTCTCATTTTGGCGATGTATTTTTTGTCTGAGCTTGTGGCGTTCATTTTTAAGTAATTTTCAAGAGCGTATGAGTTTTTAATTTTTCGATATGTACGCAGTTTATTGTGGTTCTCCTTGTTCAATTCTTCCCAAAAAAGGCCTTCGATTTTTAGATTAATTTCTTTTTCTAGGTTTGGTGTTTCATCCCAATGTTGAATTCCCCAATTCTGTCTAAATGCTGCCACTGTTTTAGTCCAATTATCTATTTTCAGGTGTTTTTCTTCGCTAAATGTTTGTTTCAGTATTCTTGTATTCGGGAGATTTTTAAGTCTGATGTGGTATTTTTGCATGGATTTAATTATATCTGTAAGGATTGGGTATCTACCCAATTCTGCTCTGCAGGCATTATTACTGGCAGTTTTTCTCACTCCTAATACCCATTTGCACATTTTCNGATAAATCCTTGTTTTTATCTGGACTTCAGAATAGAAAACACTCAATCTTTTTTAATGTATTACGTAAGTTTTATGTTTCCATGTAGTTTTATGATGATTATTATTATAATACCAATCTCGACCATATAACAAAACTGGTTACTCATAAACTATGTAAGGCACCTTATTTTATTTTAATGAATTTCACATTTTCATGGACTTCCATTTCAACATGCCACCAACAATGTGGTCATATTAAGGCAATGTTTTTATATGGGTTTTATTTAAGCACGTCCGTTTTCGCTTTCAGTGCATGTAAATTTTTAAAAAAATGAAAAAAGTTCTCTTTGTCCAAATATTTTTCAGTAACCGTGCTGAAAATGCATGCCTGCCTAGAGACAACATCAGGGTACAATATAAGGCAACTGGCACCCGCCATTTAAACGCAGCGCACACTCTCCGGCAACGGACTTAACTCACGGTGATGACACGCTTGTACTAGGACTTATCCTTACATACATATTAGCAGTGATTAATAGCAATTTATTTCGCGTAAAAAGTTCCACTTCAGATATTAAAGTTATAAAAATGCAAATTTACAGTCTCTGAGGCATCCGTATGGGGATACTTTCTGGCTAGAGTAACTGTGTAAAGTTAAAAGACAATTTAATTTCTATTGCTTGAAATTTTTTTTTTCGGAAATCTTAACAGGTCTTCATTATAGACGTTCAGGGTATATGTAAACATGACAGTCGGGCAGACGCGTCATTCTTGGGATTGGAATGACGGATGAAAAGGAGAAAATATCACCGTATAGAAACACTGTCTTTGATTGCATTGTGGCCGATTTCAAGTTACCTGTTTAGGTGAAGGTAGGTGTACTTGTCGTATAAATAAAAACAGACTAACAAACAGGGGTGAAAACATAACCTCCTTTGCGGAGGTAACAAAGGAAAATATTAAAATGTAGTAGTAACTTTTCAACAGTCAGTGTCAACCTAGGTACATGTGTAGTGACCACTGATAGCTGTGCTATACAGCAACCAGGTAGCCCTTAGTCCCATAGACACTGATAAATACAACTTTCAAAACCCTTTCCTTCGTAATTAGACAATTCGCAGTTTTAGCAATTATCAGTGCTACCATGGCGCGCGCTAACCACTTGTCCGTAAGATTTTGTCTCCGGAAATTTTAATGAGTTCTTTGTTTGAAACAACCAAAATGTCTATTTGTTTTTCGTGTTGTTTTACAGTAGTCAAGAGACACCATGAAGTCGGGATATATCACGTGCATTCTTCTTTGTCACACTTTGCTTGGGGCTCAAACCCGCAGCACTATCAAACCCATAAAATCTACTACACAGCATATCCGCAAGCCTTCACAAAAATATCACACATATGGAAACCCTACGTTTCCGTGGCCTAAGTATGAACCTCCGAGATATATCCCAAAGGAACCTGAAACGTGGCCACCGATCGCGATAGCTTTAGGGATACCATTTAATAAACCAAAAGGCTACGGGGTTTGGTCCCATTTGTGGCCCCCAAGATGGCCCCCAAAACCCCAACGAATTCTTCCAGAGAAGAGCTACCCATTCAAACCTAAACCTGAGGACGATGAAAAAAAGAAAGAGAGAAAGAGACGCAGAAAATACCCATTCGGTTTAAAGATGATGGAACACCCAGGCAAAGGTAAAAACAATTCTAGGATGAAACCCGCCTAGACTTACTCAGCAACGGGAATGGAATAGGCTTATATAGATATCCTTCTGTTTTCAATATTGCAATATCTACAAGGACAAGCAATTCGAATACATACTAGTGCAATCTTCTTTATTATTTTTTTTCGTTCGAGGTTTTTTTTTTAATAATAATAATTTATTCAGCTTTGAATGTTACAATTTAACATTGTTTGCTGTCTAGTCTAGCTACTACAGAATCTACCATATTGTGCTTACGTAAAAAGAAAAAGTGCTACTTCATCGTGCTGCTAACTGTATATACTGTGATAATGCTTTTAGTGATTTCTGATCTTGAGGGTTGAGGAGGATGAATAGTTTCTGATCACTGCCTGCTAATTCATAATTTTGTCTCACAGTGTTTGGGAGGGAACTGAACATATTTTGTCGCTCTATTTGGTATTTACTACATGTGAGGAAGAAATGTTTCTCATCCTCTATTTCCGTTTTACAGCTTGTGCAGGTTCTTTGTTCCAGGGTGATTTTCATGTGCCTGCCTTTCTCTATCGCCAGCTCGTGGTCACTAATTCTCATTTTGGCAATGTATTTTTTGTCTGAGCTTGTGGCGTTCATTTTTAAGTAATTTTCAAGAGCGTATGAGTTTTTAATTTTTCGATATGTACATGTACGCAGTTTATTGTGGTTCTCCTTGTTCAATTCTTCCAAAAAAAGGCCTTCGATTTTTAGATTAATTTCTTTTTCTAGGTCTGGTGTTTCATCCCAATGTTGAATTCCCCAATTCTGTCTAAATGCTGCCACTGTTTTAGTCCAATTATCTATTTTCAGGTGTTTTTCTTCGCTAAATGTTTGTTTCAGTATTCTTGTATTCGGGAGATTTTTAAGTCTGATGTGGTATTTTTGCATGGATTTAATTATATCTGTAAGGATTGGGTATCTACCCAATTCTGCTCTGCAGGCATTATTACTGGCAGTTTTTCTCACTCCTAATACCCATTTGCACATTTTTNGTTTTTTTTTATTTATGCATATTTATTTTTAAGTAAATCAAAAATATATTAAAAGAGTATTATGTTTGACAAAAGGCAGTATTTCTCATTTCTGTTTAAGGAAAAAATCTTACAGTTTTAGAAGTTTCAGGTAATGGCCAAATTATTTTGTGGTAAAGACATGTTTTCACTAAATTATTACTGACCATTAAATAAGGAGTTCCAATTTTACAAGGATGTCATAAGCTTGTTAAATCTCAAGTGACCAATTTTTTGTATTTGTAACAAGATTAATACTTACAATATTTGAACCTTAAGGGATCTATATGAATATCAAAATAATTCACAGATTTTGAACATCAGATGTGAAATATCATATGTGTCTTGAATAAAAGTAAAGGTCACTATTTAATGGAAAAAATCCAAAGATATTTAGATGGAGTACAGATTTGTACATTTATAGTACCTTTTTTTTAAACCTTTTTAACCTTTTTTTTTTTTGCATCTTTGTTTAAGTGTATGGAATATACTTAATGGAATACACATGTACATTTTGATTGTATTTATGTTTCCTTTGCAAAAAGTAATAAATATAAACTATAAAAATTTGTTTTTAGGAGGGAGTTTGATTTACTGTATGACATATTTCACTGAAATTTTGGTTTACATCATGTATGGTATTGTGTTATTATAAGTAGAAGTTGAAAATTTCTCAAACAAGACGGCATAAATTTCACACATACAAAGCTGAAAATAATCACGTACTGTTGCACAAAAAAAAAAAAATCCACAATGTTTAAGAGCGTGATCACCATTTATTTGTTAATATGCACTATTGTAAATGTGGGCAATCGGAAAATATAACTGGTACCAGATGGGTTCAGGCCCGTGGGAGAACAAAGTTGCTCCTAAAAATGTACTTGTAGGAAAAATGAAATATTCACTAAAACTGCATAAATAAGATGCATATGAAGTGATTACTTGTGTTACCTGGGTTTATCCATGACAGGAAAATTTTATATTGACTTACTCATTTCCACAACAAATTTTGAACAAGTCTTGACATTAGATCATGGAGGCTTGGACTTTTATAAACTGTAGATCTATCCTACATATAATAATTAATAATAATTTATTCAGCTTTGAATGTTACAATTTAACATTGTTTGCTGTCTAGTCTACTACAGAATCTACCATATTGTACTTACATATAAAGAGAGAAAGTGATATTTCATCGTGTTGCTAACTGTATATACTGTGATAATGCTTTTAGTGATTTCTGATCTTGAGGGTTGAGGAGGATGAATAGTTTCTGATCACTGCCTGCTAATTCATAATTTTGTCTCACAGTGTTTGGGAGGGAACTGAGCATATTTTGTCGCTCTATTTGGTATTTACTACATGTGAGGAAGAAATGTTTCTCATCCTCTATTTCCGTTTTACAGCTTGTGCAGGTTCTTTGTTCCAGGGTAGTTTTCATGTGCCTGCCTTTCTCTATCGCTAGCTCGTGGTCACTTATTCTCATTTTGGCTAAGTATTTTTTGTCTGAGCTTGTGGCGTTCATTTTTAAGTAATTTTCAAGATCGTATGAGTTTTTTATTTTTCGATATGTACGCAGTTTATTGTGGTTCTCCTTGTTCAATTCTTTCCAAAAAAGGTCTTCGATTTTTAGATTAATTTCTTTTTCTAGGTCTGATGTTTCATCCCAATGTTGAATTCCCCAATTCTGTCTAAATGCCGCCACTGTTTTAGTCCAATTATCTATTTTCAGGAGTTTTTCTTCGCTAAATGTTTGTTTCAGTATTCTTGTATTCGGGAGATTTTTAAGTCTGGTGTGGTATTTTTTGCATGGATTTAATTATATCTGTAAGGATTGGGTATCTACCCAATTCTGCTCTGCAGGCATTACGGTAATTCTCCAATCTATACGAACGCCGCAATAATTACGAACGAAATGTTTTTTCTCTGAACCTGAATTTTTTGTCTCCGTTCTGTACGAACGATCGCTAAACTCACCTTGGGCACAATTTAAATTTTCCGAACGCAAGAAAGTGTGCCCGATTGAAACTCGCCCCATGATTCGTCAAAGCAANAGGCATTATTACTGGCAGTTTTTCTCACTCCTAATACCCATTTGCACATTTTCAAGTGAATTTGCTCGAACGACGTGTTATTGATTTCATTTAGGCTTAGTGATTTTTGTTTGAGAATTTCCTGACCCCATACCTCACTACCATAGAGTAAAATTGGTTTTACAGTTCTATCAAATAGTTTCATTTGTAATAGTGGATTAGATATGTTTTGGGAGGATAAAGTGCTTTTAAGCGCAAACATGGCCTTCATTGCTTTTTGTTTTAGATTGTGCATTGCTTTCTTGAGGTTACCTGTATTGGTGAAGGTGATACCTAGATAAGTATATTCTGTAACGTTTTCCAGGATGTTTTCATTTATTGTGAATTTTAGGTGCTGTTCTGTTTTTCCAGCTTTATTGAAAATTAATATTTTGCACTTTTTCTCGTTTACCTGGATTTTTTTCCTCACCAAAAGAAAAGGACGTGTGTAAAATTCTTTTAATACGTGTAATGTTTTTTTTTTTTTTTTTTTGTCTCATACATTGCCTTGTAGGAAAACATTTAAAAGATTGATAGATGGGCGTTTAACTTACATTTCGTATTTATTGTTTATTTTCGTCATTTAGTGAAGAGAATTAAGGCTGTGAAACCTGGTCTAGCTGTTGAAAACCAATTTATATTCAAATTGTGGAGTAATTGTACAGATTACGAAGGTACGTTATGTTATAAAGTGAGGTCGTAATGCAAAGTGACTGCCTGTAAATTGTGTCTGTTCCTCCTCTCTCTCTCTCTTAGATGAAATGCATTAATCCAACCTTTCTAGTTGTTTAGCCCCTTTTCAGTCATAGAGTTATTTAAATGGAGAACTATCTCAAAAGAACTCAATGATGTGAGCGATGTACTTGCCCATTAAGGTGTTGCAACTAAGCGCAGTGCGACAAGTACAAAACTTTTTGTAAAGGCCATTTCAAACAAGACTATGATTCGTGAATACATATATTTTTACGTTTAGCTGGCAAAGCTTTCGCTCATGCAAAACTTCCATACCGAATGCGCCACCAGTTTGGGGACAACAGCAATCTCGTATGGCTGAAGAACGTGAGTGAAAAGTGAGTATTTCATTTGTAATGCAGAATAAAAATTGAAGCAGTTGAATTCGCTTGAACGTGTATATTTGTGTACCTATTTCTGATTTTCCATTTCTAAGATATCGTATTATTCTACCTAGACAGCTTGAAGAACTTCAGGAGTATACAGATGTATTTGAATTGATCGAACCGGATCTCATCACAAATATTACATGTACCACATACAACGCCTCGGGATTTTATCGATGGGTGAGTGGTGTTTTTCATTATATTTTGTCTCTGTGTATGTGTATTTGTTTGTGTTTAGTTTAAATGTTTCTGAATTCAGTGAAGCAGACTAACTATTTGAAAAATTTCAAAATGATAAACTGTTAAGAATCGAGCAAGTACGAGTGTTATTTAAACATAAACACCATGACACAGAGGTACTCTCGTCGGACATAACGTTAGGGGGTCTTTATTTTTTGACCGCCTGTTTATATTATTTTTGACCGCCCGTGTCCATTTAGATATTATAATGTTCAGATATTTCAGGCCTACTCTTTCATTAATAACACACCCTCACACACATCAGATTATAAAAGGGGGGGGGGGTTAAAGAAGAAACTAAGAGGGATTGTATGCCTATTTGGATATCTGCTTATACGCAGGATCTCTGTTTTTGCCCTTGAAATTATGAAACGTTACAGCCACCTTCTACTCAAAGTACTCATCGGAGAAAAAATACTTTTAAAAGGAGGTTTTCACCTCCTCACTACCATAGCGAGCCACATATCAACCCAAGCCATTTGCTGTGTTCCACCCAAGGCACCAGTGTTGCTGGCACCCAGGCTAGGACCCAATGACTCACGTCCCTTCACTCAGCTATGGCAGTAGTTGAGTGATTTGACGAAGTCCTGACCGGGGTCGAGACCGGCTCTGATTAAAGTAGTCGGAGTCTCCCATATATAAAGGGATTTGAGTTCGAGTAATAGCCTGGGTGGTAGCTACAATCTACATGAGGGTTTTTCTCTCTTACCAATATAAATGCTGTACTGTGCGCCAAAGGAAATTGGGTCGTTCGGTTGTTTGAAACAATTTTTTAAATGTTTATCTTTATTTTAAATAAATAATGTTGTATTTTATTTAAATGTTATAATAGATAATAAGTAATGTGAAAAAACATTACCAAATTTGGAATGGCAGAAAGGTTATTCCCCTGTAAACGAAACTGAGGGGGTTTCCCATTGACTGATAGTATATATTGTTGTTGCCGTCTGTATTTTTAGATACCGCATCCTTGCCAGGTAAGCTCTATTGCAGAATACGTGATGACAGGATTGTGGTTACTAAACCTGATAAAACTCCAGGATATTGATCTGTAACCTAAAGGACTAATTATTTCAGTGACAGAATTCAATTTTATTAAAATTGGGAAAATAGACACTTTCTCATTGAGTCGCTGGTATTAATATTAAAGCGTTCAATTCCCGGCGTTCAATTAGCAACAGGACTGTTTAATGTTGAAAACGAACCATGGTATAGTACTCCCTTTTGGTGTAGAAACACTAAGCTTCCATTTACAATCAATCCAAATAAGACCCCCTGAAACTATAAATAAATAAATACATGTATAATCATTAATCGTGCTGTTTTATGTATGTAAAGGTTTTCATTTTAGATTGTCATTGTTGTAATATGTAATTATTAGGACATAGCTTTTTCCTAAAAAATGTGCTGAAACCAATAAATTTTTTTATTCTAACATGCACGTCATATTTTTATAGGGCCTCGATCGACTGGACAATGTGGACCTGGCAGTTGCCTATGATTCATCATTTAAGATGACCACAGCTGGCATAGGGGTGGATATTTACGTGGTGGATACCGGAATAAATAAAGATCACGAAGATTTTGGAGGGCGCGTCACTTATGGATATTCCATTACCTCTACGGCGGCTGATGATCACGGTCATGGAACCCACGTGGCCGGGATATTGGGTGGGACAAAATACGGGGTGGCCAAAGACGCCAATATAATTGCGGTGAAAGTAATAGACAAAGACGGCACTGGAACAGTTTCTGACTTTCTCAACGGGATACAGTGGATCCAAGATCAAATTAGAATAACAAAACGGAAATCTGTGGTTAATGTTTCTCTCCGTTGGCCACTCTCTGAATCTGCTAATTCTGCCGTCGAAGGCCTGGTAAAAGACGGTATTGTCGTCGTCGCCGCCGCTGGAAACGATAGAGGGGACGCCTGTCAGTATTCGCCAGGCAGTGAACCGTTGGCAATATGCGTAGGGGCAACAGACTGGTTAGACAATGTAGTGTCCAGTTTTAACAGTGGTTCTTGTGTGGATATTTATGCCCCTGGGTTGCAAATAAAGAGTGACTGGTATACCAATCACACAGCAACCATGGTTCAAAGTGGAACTTCGTCTGCAACAGCGTTCGTTGCCGGGACAGCGGCTGTGTATCTCTCTGCCCTACCAGAAGAAGTCGTGCCTTCAAAAAATCTAGTGGCTGAAGTCGAATCTCTTCTGTATTCAACAGCAGCCGCTGTTCTGTATTTCGACTTCATAAACGCCACCTTGGCGTCAGAATGCGTCAATCGATTGTTGCAGATCACATGTTAGAAGAGATCTTACTATTTAATGCGTAATTGTTTTGTTGTTGTTTTCTTCAGTCTACCCGCTACAGTAAAATATACCCAACCTTTTCGGATATAACACAGATTAATTAAAAGAAAATAACTGTGTTTATTTATAGAAGGTAGCCATGACATCCATTTCAGATATTTAAGACTTACTTTTAAAAGGAGTTTTTCGTGTAAATTGTTCTGTTCGAGGAAGTATGTGTTTTACAAATAATGTCTTGTTTTGTTGAGGTTGTGGTTTTATTTCATGACAATTTTTCCCTGGTGTGTACTGATAACTGTTATCACAGCCATGCGAAATTAATGTTTTGTAAATTATTAAACGCAAAATTAGGCGCACCTTTTTAAACATAGCAAGATATTCAAACGCTATATCGCAAACACACACATTCTGTTACATTCTTTGAAAATAGATATCTCCAATGAGAGACTTTAAATGACTTTAAAACAACTTTCAAGGATTCTTCCCGAATTAAAGCCTCCAACAGATCATTTAAAGTGGTCAGCACTAGATCATCTTTAATTCGGGAAGAATCCTTGAAATTCTCGTATGTCGCTCTCTAACGTGTTAGCAAAGAAAGGTTGTTTTTATATATAGTTGTTGTGTTCTGTTTTGCTGTATGTGCAAAAACCAAGGCATCAAATGCATAGCACATATTTTTACCGTAAGTTGTATGACGGTCTGCCTTTGATTTGTGCTTGTAAATAGTTTAGGTCTAACATACGCAATTGCTTACTGCAAAGATAGGAAGTTGATAAAACATCTATCAGTGCTATAGATTTGACGAACAATTTGCACTTTGGTTTGGAAGTATTTTGGCTAACAGTGAGATTTTTTAAAAACACACTATTTAGGCTGATAAGACATGTAGAACAGCAGAATAAAATATTCCTTGAAAAATCCACTGTGTACAGTATAAGCATTTTTAATAATCTGTATCTATTTATCTACATAGCTTTAAACTTATTTATTTACGTCTTTATTTATTTATTTTATTTTTAGAACCACCATATACGGGAAGAAAGTCCTTTTTTCCAAATATACATAGATATATCTTTATTTTAAAAAAACCACTTGGACTGAGATTAGTTTCCTATACCATAAGAAAACTGCCTGACGGTTTATGTAAATTAATAATAATAATAATAATAATAATAATAATAATAATAATAATAATAATAATAATGATAATAATAATAATAAAAAAAAAATATTTTTCTCTTTAAAGATATAAGCCCTGAAATATAGGGTAGTCAGCTTTGAAATGCAAAATAATACACAAAATCCAAGATTTCTTATTAAGGCCATGTTAATGAGTTGTTACTGGCATACACTTGTAAAGGGAGTATGCAGGTAGAGCTGTTATACTTCAAAGGCGTCATGCTTTTGAAGCACTTGGAAGCGGATAATAGTTACGGGCTGCTTATAGCAATCGTTTCGATGGATGACTCCGTAACAGGTGCAGGTAAAATCACCACAATTAATGTTGTTATTGCCGACGGTATGAAGAGCAGTCGCGTGCAACAGATTTTTGATAAGATCTTTTAAACCGATCTTTGGCTGTCTTGTTTACAAAAGTGCAGTGACAATTGTAATTTAACGTTAAAGATGATAAAATCTAAATGGAGTAATTGTTAGGGAATCCGTCTCACCCTTTTGTAGTACTCATGCACCGCGCCATTAGCCTTAGATTTTTTTGACACGACCCCAGCTAATAGAGAGAACCAAAAAACTGAAAATAACGCCTTTCCTCCAAAACTGCAAATATTACATATCAGCAAAATGACCAGTGACCAGTTCAAAGGATAAATGGAGTCCATGAACATTTTATGATAATATTATAACAGCCGGTATTATATAAAGGCGTTTTTAGCCTGATTTTGGCTAATGGGGGTTTATTTCCCCAAGCTTGCATTGTTTCCACTTCACATAACAAATGAGTAGGAGTTGTGCCTAAAGTGTGTATGCAGCCCACAAATTAGACAAGGTTTGTATCAGTCATAATAATGGCGATGACAAAT
Source organism: Lingula anatina (assembly GCF_001039355.2). The sequence goes on along the minus strand of NW_019773848.1, from coordinate 103,941 downwards.
GAGGTCTGTTCCACACCTTGAATAGGCCATGTTTATTTCACTGTTGGGAGACGATAGGACAGACACATACTTTCCGGAACTGGAAGAATCAATAGCAGTGAGTAAACTTAGTTCCAGTTTTACATTCTTTTAGTTTTACGCCTTTATTCTAAGTTAAAGTGTTCTGTCTCTAATATGTACATATAATGATATCAAAAGAAATTAGCCTGGTTTTCTTTGGGAGTTGTGTTTTACTGTCATTTAGTATGTGAGATTCATATAAGTATTTGAAGCAAACCACATAAACAGGATAGATAAAACAACCAACGAAAGTTTTTGTTTACTTAAATACTATATTTTTTATTGATGTACTTATTTACTATTTAAATACACTGCTAATGAGTCTGTCAAGTCTTTTCATTCAAGGGTGTTTGAGTACTTTTATGTAGAGAATCCAGCATGATAGCGTGAAAAAAAAAAACATGTACATGTAGTTAAACTAATGTGCCATATGGCTGCTAGTGTGGGAGTGACCAACATCTTGCATAAACTAGAGAACATGTGCTGGTATTGGTTCCTATCGATTTGAAATAATTGTACTTCAACAGGTGTTTTGATGATATTCCGCTGGTGTCACTATAAAAGGAAATGACGCACACCTGTTGTCTATATATAGTTAATTTGCTGAAATCGACCTATCGCAATCTCTATGGCAAATGAAGCACTGATAACACGACTTTTAAGAAGCTAGATGACTGGGTCTGGAACATGTTTTTGAGCATTTCGTTGCTTACGTGCTTGCGTGTATCTTAAACATAATGAATGAGATATAAATATATTTGGCCATGTTTAACACACGCCTACAGAAGAGGATGTACAATTCAGATATTACTGAGAACATGCAACTTTGATATTAGACCATACAAATTTCCATCCAAACGATATTGCTCTATGTCATATGTTAAACGTACCCTGTCAATAGGGCAACTTTACAGAGTTTTTTAGGTTAACAATTTATGCGTTATTTTAGGACAAATAGGTTATATGCTTTTTCATTACATGCATACATATATATTTCATCGTGCATTATTCTGGTCTTCGTTCAACCGATTTCCTGAACAAATGCGAATAATTTTATTAACTACGGAAATAGGCGATGCTTTGAGGACTATATTTATTAGAGCCCTTATTTTTTAATGAACGATGTTTGTCAAATGACACATTTATTCCGATCAGCTGTAATTAATAACTTATATGAACAATTATATTCATATCATGGATCCTGGTTCAATATTATTGTATATATATTAATATTACATTATTTTCCGGGGGGTGTCTTTCTCCATAGCACAGGTGTATTGGTATTTTGCATAAAATGTCGATATTTTAGATAAACATATTTCATATATTGTGGCATGGAAATTTCTTGTTTTATAAATTTGATATGTTAAAAATACTTCAAAAGGTCTCTTCAGACATACTGGCATTGGGCAAATTTTCTGACTATCGTATTCAAGGTTGCTGTTAATATATGACCCATTTCTGCATATTAACAATCACGATGAATTTAATAGGGGATTCCAAAGCGCCATGACTATTCATGCGCCACAAATAGATGCTCTTATTCATTTTTCTAAATTTGCATCCAATTTCCCAAAGCTCATTGCACATTGTACATTGTGCACCACGGCAGCTTGTTGACAATGTAAGTTCAAGTGACAAAGGGAACAAAACTGCAAGTGTTCCAGCCTTTATAGAGTTCATACTATAGACATACGGTATTTAATGAATGGTAAGCTTCTTTTGTTTGCGAAAAATGGATGCTATGCTAGTTTGTATATAGGTCTAATTGGGTTGGACTGGATTGAGTCTCGGTAACATCTTATTATTTTTGAAGAGACCTTCTTGCTTGTTGACCAACACATGTACCTTGACAAACTTCTTCCGATTCGTGTTCTCCTTCCATTTGTGTCCCGTTCTGAAACAAATCTATTTTACAACCGATCGAGTTTGACCTGGTTACAGATAGTTAGTTCAAAAGCTAAACAAGTCGAAAAGTGATCATAACCGAGTATAATGGCTTCGTTTCAGGACTGGCGAAGAATAAAAAGCCAGAATCATGAGTCACGGGAATAGGGTTCTACACGGATCACGCTGAATAATATGAACGCTTCATGCATCTCGGAAAATAATAAGTGACCATCACGGGAGACAAAAATGTACAATGGGCCCCTCTTGACAAAATAGCAAAGGCAAAAAAAAAAAAAAAAAAAAAAAAAAAAAGGAAATGAAAAAAGGCTGAACAGCAACTTGACTTTGTAAATTCGTCCGGAAACAGATGTTTTTTGCAGTTATGCAGTTCTAATGCAGTTATATGATGAAGGTTGTATAGCAATTAGCATGTCATACATGTACCCGAGTGCTGGGCGTGGCCAATACAACGAGTTTACGTCATTCGACAGTAACCAAAGTTTTTTTCTCATGATAAGACCCTCCCGGTGCAAAACCGCTTTTATAAATGAACCACCTTTTACCGCAAACCCTAACTCTTTGCAGATTATACGACAAACCAACAGCCAAGATGAAGGGCAGAAAACTCCTCATATGTCTCATCATGGTCATCGCTCTATGGAAAAACACGGAAGCTGTGAAGACGGACAGCAGCGACTCTGACGTGGACCATGAAACTGCACAGGGTTCTGCTCGAGACAGTTCAAATGAGAACGCCAGGAACAAGCCCAGCATTAGTCGTGGAAAATACCCACCAGGATTTACATTGGACGACAGACCTGGAAAAGGTAAGGTATGATTACAGAGAAGAAAATGGTGGCTCAGAAAAAAATTAATAATTGAAACGACTTCTTAAATATTTCTACAAATTTCGATCTTTCTTTAAAATGTATGCTTAAACCAGTTTCTACCTACAGCTGTCATTTCGATGACACATACAAGTTCGATTTTTACAGACGAGTCTCTATCTGTGAACTTGAAACATGCAGTTATATTTGGTTATCCGCTGCACCATTATCAACTGAATAATGCATGTGCTTAATAATTTACAGAAGGATGAAACAGAAAAGCAATATATGAAATGCATAATTAAGATTAAAAAAGAAATTCTTCCCGAATATGTAATTTTTGAAACAAAAAAAATGTATTTAAAAGACTGTTTTACTATTATGCGCGTGAAAAAGGGATACAAAATGCCGCATGTGAGACATCAAAATGAGTTGGAAATTACATCCCAGAATGTCTGACATTGGTGCAGTTATTACGTTAGAAAAGTTAGTGAGCTAGTGACCGAAAAGAAAAAATTACTACTTTCGCTACGCTGTTAAACGCGCTTTCTATACAAATGGTCGATACACATATGCTTCCTTTTAAATGTCTTGTCAGCAGGCGGGAACTGGCTGCTTCGAACGGACTATGGAGCCTAAAGGCATAAAGGGACAGGTCTCGTTTAAAATGAAGAGTTAACAGCTCTAGATTGATATTGTTATGGTTAATGACAAATGTCACGCTCTGTTCTCTCACGAAAATCATGAAAAATTTATTCTGAAGCCTCATTGTTGTGCCTATGAAAGTAAGGATTTGGATGATATTTCTAAATTATTTAAAAGCGTGTTGAAATATTTGAAAGCCTCTAAATGATGACAATAGTAAGAACATGCTCAATACATAACAGTTAAGTACCTTTTTAACTAGTCTTGTAGGGTGATTGTAGTTTGTCATCTCAAGGCATTATATTCCGGAAATGCTTTCCTGCGGTTTTTCGGTTATTGGACTAGATTTTATGAGAACGTGATCACAGATGGTGATTCATCACATTGTTAAATAAAGCAGTGACACACACACACACACACACACACACGTCACAGGCCAGACCCCAATCTAGTCCACTTTTCCTTACTAGCCCAGACCACATCCCAATTAGGTCTTTGCATTGTTAACAGTATAATGAACATGTTAATTTGCCAAGTAATTTACAGATTAGCTGCCAGTTTGTTTGTATGACATACGTACTTAAATAGGGGATGTAATAGATCAAGGAATAGATAATGATACTTACAGGTGTGCCAAAAATATAGTTATATGCGATTTGTAAAATACATCCGAGGATGATACTTTTAAAGATAATTGCATAAATGTTTAAAGAAAGGGCATGTAGATTGATTTAGTAACATTTAGTAAAGGAACGTTAAACTAACGGTGAGCCGCCATTTATATGTGTGTTATTTAAAGTAGCTAGGTTTTGTACAGATTATAGGAAAAAGTCTGCCCATTATTCTTTTGTTCAGCTTTTTTGAAAATATCTGCATTTTCTTACGGATAAATTACAAAGAAAAGTGTGAATTAATAGCAAAACTTTGTTATATTTGCATGCACATCTATTTAGTAATTTTTTCAGGTGAAACAGATTATTATTTTTAAAGGAGGTTTTGATTACCCTGATCACAGTCACTGCAACTTTTTGTCCACTTGAGTTTATCAATGTATTCACAGAGACCCAAATATGAGATATGAAGCCGAAGAGGTTCAGTCGACTCATTTAAACAAGAATAGAATGTTCTATTTGTAAAAGAATACTGCAGTAATTCACCGCGTGCACAAGCACACAAACGCACGCGATAATACCATATATAGTGATTTTAATCCTTTCTGAAGTCTACCTAATAGCCATAAGGTTAGGAAATTGTTGCAATGTTGTAGTATTTATAGAAATGTGTGTGTGAGTGTAAGAAAGACGAATTGTGTTTGATGTTATTATTTTATCATTGTTTTATCTCTTCCATTCTTATTACAAAGTGAGAAGAGTAATGGTTAGCAGACTTGAGAGTGCTGTGGAAGGTCAATACTTGGTCAAGGTGCTCAACAATGTTACGAATCGCGAAGGTAAAATCTCTTCTCTATCATTTTTTGGTATCCTGAAGAATTAATTTGCTTACTTTATATTCTTCTGTTTACAAAAACGGATTTAGTATTTAATCATACTCTCTCTATTTCTCTCTGTAACTCTTTCTCTCTTTTCTCTCTCTCTCCCTCCCCCCCTCTCTCTCTCTCACACACACACACACATACATACACACACACACACACACACACACACACACAACCTGAGCATGCCCGCATAAAGGCGCTTTACTGTTTTCTTCCAGGGCCCTGTTACCTTTATGTACATTTAATTTTAATTGCAGTGATCAGAGCGCTTGCAAGTGCCGGTATTCGGAGACCAAGACGTTTCAAGTTTGGCATCAGAAGAACTAGTAACCTTATACTACTGAAAAAAATCAGTGAAGAGTAAGTAAGCCAAAAAGCTTTATTTTATAAACAACAACATGCAACCACGAATTTGAGAGATTTACGTTGATACATATGGACACCTGAATCGTCCATTTATAGAGAAATATCCACGAAGATACGTTCAATTTAGAGCAAATGCTGCGTTCTACAAAGAAAAATGAATTACGAAAATATGTTTTACTTTTACACGTAATATTACTGAATGTATGTATTGTTTCAAGTAGTATCGAAATTTTGAACATATATGTATAATCAATTTTAAACATATATATATATATATATATATATATATATATATATATATATATATATATATATATATATATACAATCTGCTCATAATGGAACATCTGTTGTACCTTTTGATGTCACTAGCACTAGTTTTGAATAAAATCTTAAACGAAACTACCATTACAGCCAAATTCGGACACTTCAAGAGAACACAGATGTCTTTGAAATAATAGAGCCGGACTTAATAACTACAGTTACACAATGTACCTCGTATAGCACCTCGGGTGATCTGTCGTGGGTAAGAGTAAAATATTTTCGTCAGAAAAGTTTTTTGTCAAGTTTTGTAACTGACTTCTTATATAAAACTTTAAGCTCTGTGATCAATACTTCTACCATTCTTGAAGACAACCATACTTTCCTACTTCATCATTCAAACTTTCGAATGTCATTCGATCATTAACACTTGAATCTGTGGGATATGGTCATCTTTTACATGAATTTTTTGAGGAATTGTAATCTAGACTTATCCTGCTCAATTCAATTGCAGGGACTGGACAGACTGGATTCGCCAGTAAATGAAGATTCATTTGACAACAAATTGAAAATGTCCAGTTCTGGAACAGGTGCTGGGGTGGACGCATACGTAGTGGATACCGGAATAAATAAAGATCACGAAGATTTTGGAGGGCGTGTCACTTATGGATATTCCATTACCTCTACGGCGGCCGATGATAACGGTCATGGAACCCACGTGGCCGGGATATTGGGTGGGACAAAATACGGGGTGGCCAAAGGTGCAAATATCATAGCGGTAAAAGTCATCAGGTCAGACGGCTCTGGAACAAGTTCTGATTTTCTGGGTGGACTCGAATGGATTCAAAAACAAGTCAGCGCAGCGCAACGAAAGTCTGTGGTAAATGTCTCTCTTCGGTGGCCACATTCTAAAGCCGTGAATTCAGCCGTCGCTGGTCTTGTTGATAGTGGAATTGTCATGGTGGTCGCTGCTGGAAACGACGGCAGTGATGCATGCGAGTACTCGCCTGGAAGTGAGGAGGAGGCACTATGTGTTGGGGGCACCAACTGGTTTGATCAAGCAGTGCCTGAGTATAACAATGGCCCTTGCGTGGACATTTATGCCCCTGCTGTATTTATTGAAAGTGATGCGAACTGGGCAAATAACGCCACCGAGGAGAAAAGCGGTACCTCCATGGCGTGTCCATTTGTTGCCGGAGCCGCAGCGTCGTATCTCTCTGAAGTGTCAGAAACTGTCCCATCTATGGAACTGGTACAAAAAGCAAAAAACAAAATTTTTGAGAATGCAGCTAATATAGTTACCTTTAATGGTATTTCAACTGACCAAAAGAGCGATTATAATCGTCTGTTGCAGCTCAAATGTTGATTTTTAAAGTGATTCACAAACACGGAGTAAATAGAGAAAAAAAATATCTCACCTTCAAGTTTGGTCTTGTACTTTAGGCCCCTCCTTCCTGATGAAAAAACCTAGTGCACTAAAATGTGTAACCCCAAACCTTTGCTTTTAGCCTAAGAGTTACTGTATTTTTTATATTTAGATATATTGCTTTTTTTTCTAAGTATTAAACATATTCGCAGGCACAATTTTATCAAATATGAGATTGCCATTTATCTGAAATTTCCTGTGTTTAAATAGATCTTTGCCATTTACTGATAATTAATGTAATGTTGCACTGTAAATTATGGTGGCTGATTAGTCTCTTTTTTTCTGTCATATAAAACAGTTTACTCCACAGGGCACACATAAAGTTTTTCTCACTTAAAGGGATAATAACTCTTTGTTTTCGGCCAAAAAATGAATTTTCCTGGAGTAAACAACAATTTTCCCATACTTACCAATGGTTAATGAATCCATTTTTACATTCAAAGTTAGTCCCTGGTTTTTTTCTAAAAAGTTTGGTATTTTGTTAAAATCTCTTAAGAGATTATAACAGAGTATAGCCATCAATGGAGGTCACGTGATCTGGAGACAATCTCAGATATCAGAATAATAGCTATAACTGCTGTTTTTGTCGTAAAACAGAATATATTATATTTCTATGAGCTATTCACAATGTTTTTATTGTGAAATATAGATCTCATACGAAGAGTTATTATCCCTTTAAGTAGAAGGTTTTCTTGGGCACAGCGGGTAGATCTATTTTAGGGGACTGACTTATTGATATCCTGATATGCCTATAGACATGCGTAGTCCATAAGGTCTGACTTGAAAATACATTTAGAAATGAGCATGCTATTCTATTTTTGCGAGTGTAAAATATTGAAAGTGTAATGAACTCCAAATGTCCTGAAGTAATTACTTTTGGCTCCATTAAATTCATACTTTTTGCCAACATGCCATAATTTGAACATTTAGACTGGAACTTTTTTCCTATCAATGAGGTGAGCTGGCAAGTCAAATTGATGCCTACCTTCTTGTGACCTGGACCGTTACTATCATAGGAAAGCTAGAAGAGAGAGAGTGAGCACTGCTAAGCAACCAATTAAATCAACCTTATTGCTGCTTTTTTATTGGTTAGAAGGATAAGTTGTTCCGAAAGAACACAAAAATTTATGCTTTTTTACTGACAACTTAAGAAAATTGGCACATTTACTGGGTAGTGTGATTAACGGCCTTCAATGTTTGTTTATACTTCTTCAATTTATACTTCTTTTAGCAGAATCTATAAACAGAAATTACGCTCGCAAAAATGAAAATGGTTTGAAATGATTTCCAGTGACACCTTATAAACTAGCAGTTAAAGAGTGTAATGTCTATTTTCTTAAAACAAAAAAAAAAGAACCTCTGCTGTGACTTTATTAAATGTATTTACATATATGTACAAAGGCTTAGGCTTTTTGAATATAAAGCACATCTTAGAGTAATGTTTAAAAAAATGAAAATAAAAGAAAGAAAGGGGGAAAATTTAACCTTTAAAGTTGTTTGGTTTATAGATTCCAAATAAAATCAATGGTGTATGTAACAGAACGCACATTCATCAGTGTAGAAAGCTCTGTTGATGTGTATTAACACATTTGTTCTTTTAAGTCTAGTTAAAATTACTGTATCATTGCACTTGGTTTTCCACACACCGTAAAGAATAAAGGCAATGAATTCCTTGTGCTGTTTTAAAACACTGTCTTTTTAACTTTCTTAGTTTTCCCTCCAAATACAAGTAGTATGACATTCAGCTGTCTGCCACTTTATGGATTTTGTTTATCCTGTTGATGATAGAGTTTTCTCTTTCTCGTAATTTGGATGCCATCTCAGTCTGGAATGAAAAATAAAAATGACAAAATGTAACCATGACATTTGAGCTCCAAAATGAAATATGTCTAAGAAACAGAAGCATACTTGTACTTACCGGGTACTTTGAACAATATAATAAAACCCTAACACTAAAATGTGACTAAATCAGATTCAGTAACAATAAGCATATTGCAGAATGTTGACATTTTCTTTTATGAAATATGACATTGTGAAAATCTGTGAAATATAAAATTCCAGTATGAAACATAGGAAGGCATTTCATCATCAGCATTGACTTACTGAAAGCCCTCCTATCATTTCTTTAGCCACACTGCTGAGGATGGCCTTAACCTGATCTGAACCCAATTCCGCCATGAGAAAAGCTTCTCTCTCCTTCTGAGCAGCAATTTCTTCTTTAGACCTGGTATCATCTGGCGTCTCATTTCCATCTTCAGCTTCAGGCTACCATGAAATGAAAAAGCCATAACATTAAAAAAGAGATTAAATAACATGCATGTATTCAGACAACATAAAAACATTTTAAATTATAATATATCTGAGGTTACATTATGGAACTATACATGTTTATACTAACAAATTTACATCAAAAATGTACATCAAATTGATGATAAAACTCCTGCATTGATAGGAAGTATCCTGAGACACTTCAAATAATTAAAAGAAGTTAGCTGACATATGTAAATGATCAAATGCTCACTTCAGGGGGTGGTGTTGGTGGAGGGGTGCGAATGTGTTCATTAAAAATATCCTCTGGCACTCCTTCCTCTAGGGGAGGTGGCCATGGCATATCTGCAGGTTTGGCAACATTGACATCCAACTAAAATTTAAAATACTTTTTAATTATCTACCTAGTAATGTCTTAATTTGCTGGCATTTATGTATGGCAATAAAAAATGATCATGATAATAATAAACATGTAACCATGCTGTATGATGCTTATGTCTATTTAACTAGTTTAAACAGCACTCAATTATAAAAGAAAATTTTTCATCATGATCAAGATCTGCTGAATACACAAAATTATATACACCCTGCACATACTTACATCAGCACCAATAATTTCCTCTGCTTGTGTGTGGGAAAATATGAATTCATATAGCTTATAGTGCTGAAAAATGCTAAACGAGAAAATAATTCATCACATTACTAGAATACAGACATATGCATGTAAGTAAGATTAGCTCCATTTCAGAATTAGGAGTACTAACTATTATGTTTGCTTGGAACCTCTGAACTCAACTGGATATATTGAATTATAATGATTGATGCTGTTTAAAAGGACAAGAAGAATTCACATGTAATTTCAACTACAAACCTAGTATGTAGATAATCTGCAACCATCTTTGCTTGATTTAAATCAAAGAACTCAAGTCCTCCTGGGGATTCTGGGTTTTCCTGGCCAACTCCCACAAGCATTTTCTTGAACTCTTTCAAATTGTCTACCATTGACAGATGCTTGTCTGAAATCATAAGAGATTAAATTGTGGTTTAAAAATGTGATAGACTTACAATGTGGAAATATCCCAAATACACATCATTTCAAAGTAATCAATTTCTACTTATAACACTTCTCCATAAAGAATTATTATAATCCATTCCAAATATACACAGCAAATGTTCCAAATTTTTTCTGTGCAAGTCTACATGAATGCATGGCAAACAACTTTTTATTATTGTAACCACTTATTGGTGAAAATCTGTTTGTATCATATTCACTAATAAATATATAGATATTAGAATATTTTATTCTAATATTTTATCTATTTATCTTATATTTTTTATTTGTGTGGTCACTTCTTAAAATAAAAAAAAATTGACCAAAACAGTCCATGATCACACAAATGCCATACACAAATCAAAGAATGCAAATAACAGAACTAGTACCTTTAACATTTTCAAGTATTCTGTGTAAAGCTGTGAAAAACCCTGATAGTTGCTGTACAGTAAACCCTCTTTCCTTGCCCCACCAGAAGCCTGCTACATAGTAGTCTAAAATTGCTGCCTCTTTAAGGTCAGCTGTATGATTTGGCAACTGCATCACTTCAACCATTTTGCTAAACATTCAAAAGAGGATATTTATTAATAAATAATGAAACATAGTTGGACAACATATATGCAGGCAAGGAAGAAACAGTTCAAATCTTTTAAATTATGGATGTTAAATATTTAAGTACTCTTAACACTCTTAAGAAAAAAAGTGCCATCGATATTTTTGGGATTAATGCCTTGATGCCTGTTACATACAAGAATGACCAACTTCAGCAATGATTACAGTATGCATCTCCAAGTGGTAAGTGAGCAATGGTATGGATACATGTACTAGTATTGACAGACATGTACATTTCAAACACACTAGTGCTAATAGTAACTTGAATAAAGTATTTTTTAACCTTTGTAACTGATCAACATCTAATTCCATGAGCTGCTGGGTTTGTACTGAAGACAAAACTTTGTAGGCCAAAGACTGGTCTTTTTCATCATCCTGAAAGAATCAAATTGACAATTTTGGTCTCACATTTATCTTTAAATTATAACAACAAATTAACCATAGGTTTTTGCAATATACAAGTCATGGTGCAGTACACAAGTATATGGTGATATCGGTTCACATTTTATAATAACGGTAAATGTACTTTACTGAAATGTACTGGTACAATAACAATTTCTAAGGGCAAGTTCATATTAAAAATGACCATATGTAAAGAAAAAGGTCCCTTTCATAAATATATATTATAAGATATCAAATTCGTGATTTCTTGAGACGCTTGCCTGATATGCGTAGATGACGTTGTACTCTTATAATTCATATTGCTTGCATAAACTTTCTTGTATTAATTAGTAAACAACTTTCCACGCTTTGGGCAAACACCTCGCCCAACGTTTATACCTATACGTACAGAATCAAAACTTGTCTCCTTGAACTTTCCCTTCCGCTTTCCTCGGCCTGAAGACATTGCAGACGATGCAGATGACCCACCCTTACCCCTAGAACCAGTTCTACTTTGCGATGGGCTACCCTTTGAAGCCATTTTGATACTTATTGTTGCTATGTCTTTTTATGATCTCCTGTGGTAAAGAGCGCCCTGTGTGGCGACAACCAAGACAAGCTTATTGCGAGAAAAAGCATCATAACCCGGGGTCGTTAGCCAAAGCTGATTTTTACAGCTTGCAAAAACATATCATAAAACCTAATACCATAACCATTCCATAGATGTTAGTGCTTAATTGTATTTTCAGGTCAAAATTTAATTAAGACATATATTTTGTAGCCAGTACGGGGAATATTTCTTATCGCAGTTAGGCCATCACTGTAAGTATTAATTTCCTCGCGGTCGTTTTTATCAATCTAAAACTCCATGCCTAGCATCTGGAGCGTAGAGCTTATTCTTTTACTCAAGTTAATAATCTTATTGCAGGTTTTTCAATGCACTTTGAATCGATGAACGATTACATATAGGCATATATATATATATATATATATATATATATATATATATATATATATATATATATATATATATATATATATATATAGGATATAGGCCTATGCACAAACTGCATGATAATTGATAGTCTAAATAAAATTAACATTCTAAACAAATTCCCCCCGAGAAAGACGCATTTAGGTGCAGTATTTGGAACACAGATCAGCAGTGATACGGCTTTCATAAAAAAGATACAAAAGCTATAGTCTGGTAGTCAGTAGTTGACCAAGTATAGCAAAAAAAAAAAAAAGACAGTGATTAGAGAACGGATACGGGGCCGTTCAGAATGAGTAAGGTCGCAATAGCTACTGCGCACTTATTCCACGTGAACTCTTGCTGCATGCAATCAGATTAACAGATTAAAATATCTTCCTCTTGTTTGCTATATGTACTCGTACAATCACCAGCTTCTCTGCATTCTACTCAACGCCAGAAGGAGGCGTGTTCGTATCTTAATCTGATAGCATTCAGCGAGAGTCCCCATGGAGTAAGCGCGCACTAGCTATTGCTCATTCTGAACGGACCCGTCCTACTCATGACCGTTGGCCCGTAGTCTTTCTTTTGCCACGTCTGTCCGCGATGGTTCCAATGATTATCTGGTGCAGAAAACTAACAAGCGTCGAAATACATGGAAGTAAAATACATCCCATTTCAACAAATGCAAATCTGTGTTCATAATAGGCGATCTACTATATATTTTTGTGAGAGAACGTATCAGAGGATATTTCTTAAACCCCCATCTATTTTAGAAATTGATAAAAAGATGTTGACATGCAGCACCGCTCAATATTTTGTGCTGTCCTTTTTATTAAAAAAATTTTTCTTTTGATGTTGAAAAGTACTAATGGATATGGGAGGCTTTCTCGAAAATGTGTCGACAAAATTATTGTACATACCAGACCAGCCTTCGATCTCCCCTTTGCCCCCTGAAAAAGTCAAATGTGAGAAAATAATCAAGACAGGATTGACATGTAAAGAAAATCTCAATAAAACTGTATAGGTATATGTTGAAGCAGAAATTCTGCTTTTAACTATTGTAATGACATACACAAATGTATGCGACTGTGCAAATATTTGATTTACAAGTTAATTAAGGTGCTTCAGTAACGAATAATGGAAATGGAAAATCATCACAATGACTTATTTAACTACTCTATGATATAAGTTTACTAACGACCAAATGGCTTTCGTTGCGTGATATAACAAACATGAACTAGATTAGAAATAAGAAAAAGAATTGTACCGATTAAAGAAAGGTTGAATTCATGCAGGAGTCCGTTTAGCAAAAAAGCTATAATTATATATCGAAAATAAATGATAACCAACCACATCGGTGCTTTAACATTGTGTGGAAAATATTCAGTGTGTGTTGATCTATATTCTAACATCAATAAACTTGAAAGCATATTATAACGTGAAGTTGTTATCCGTGTCTTATTTGATATGTGCTCTTTGCCTTATTCACATGCGGGTTAATCAGTCTTTCCTGACCCAAATAACGTTTCTGGGCTTTAATGTACGGTTGCAGTGTTTTGTGTTTACATAGTTGCCAAGGATAAAATGAAATAAAGCGCGCGCAGTAGTAGCAATCTCTGCTGTGCAGCACTGAATGTCTGGGACTTTAGCTTATCCATCAAGCACGGCCCGTTACCATGCAAATGTTGATAAGTGATAAATCACTCCTTGCTATGCGGGTCCAAACAATTTTCCCTGAGTCAAACCTTCTCGAATGATCAGTTATATACAATAAGAGAAATTCCACAGAAGGCACTTGACACAAACTACATACAAAATATATGTATTCAGGTTTAGATATCATGTGACAGAATACTTGCTAAATCGAAATACTAAGTCAGTGATCGGAGTAATGTGTGCCTACAAATGCGTACTGATAAACAGTTGAAATGTGAAAAAATCCTAAAATGTTAACCGTATATAAAACAAGTAGCAATTTTTATGGCCATTCAAACTCTTTCGATAGGGTTACTCACCTTTTTCTTGGACATTTTAATTCATTTATATAATGGCCCTCGTGGAGCGGCGGTCATCTTATTCACTCTGTGTTCAATACACCTCGACTCCTACTGGCGGAAATTTATAAGCAATCGTCTCTTCGAGTTTCCTCTGCCTATTTCAGAATCCAAAGAAATTTAACATCAACTGGATTATTTTTCTTACACTAGGTATATCCGAGCATAACTACCCCAGTAAAAGTGGACTCTGATATTTGTTTCCCTCTTCGCGCAGGTCTCTAAACAGTATGACTTGACATACATACACACAGGGCATCATAGCCGATTGCACACCACTATCGGCGTGCGTGTGAAGCAGTGGTTGCATAGTGATACGCTCTCAATACTAATGTAAATACGTATGGCTAGTAGTACACACGCGCTATTCATACCCATTCAGTACATTTATGTTCACAAACTGTTGTTTGAAAGTTTGCTGTATACATTTCTTCAGATTGCGGAACAAAGATGTCTACCTAATCCACTTTCTCATAAATACAGATATTTGAATGCTTTCTGTATCAACAGCCGTTCTGGTAAATATTATTCATTCTCTACGGATGACTAGCCATCAAATACAAACTTGAATTAAGATTACTATATGGAGCCTATCAAGTCATAGGTCTACATATACATTGCAATTTTATACGCTCTTAGCATTAAATGATTAAAATAGCATTAGTTGAATAATTGCGTTATCGTCTTACACTTTATTGAAATTGATGTTGCCGTAAAAATAACGTATAAGAAAAAATGTCATGGTCTGTTTTCAAAATAAATACCCAGTCAATGAAATACAGGGTGATTTTTCTTTATTGAAATGAATGCTGCTTTAGATATTATTATAATCCAAACGTTGATACTAATCGAATGTTACAGTGGCATAGCCGTTATTTTTCTGTTAAAACATCTACATCTATGTCTTGGCGGTGAACTCTCAAAATAAGAATGTATTTTTAAGAGCTTCCCTCTCCAGGTTGCAAATTTTGTCTCCATCAACGATATTCACATATTCTCAACTAACGCATTCGTACATTCGTACATTCGGTAGAAGCATAAAATGAAGTATAAAGAAAGGCCTAAGATATTGTTCATTTAAGACAATTAATTATGACAATCTTGCATTGGTGACAAAATGACATATACTCGAATAGAATAGTAAAACAAAATGGTTCTCAATAATGATGTTGACTGAGAGAAAAAAAAATAAGGTGACTATAAATATATGTAGATCTAAAGCAGAGAAATGTCATAGATGGAATATTTTTTCTTAGCACGCTTTATTATTATTATTATTATTATTATTATTATTATTATTATTATTATTATACCAAGCCATTCTATTTAAAATGGTATTCATGCCAAAACTTGCTTTTTTTTCGCTGACACTAATTGAAGAGCAAAATGAAAGAACGAAAAGTTTTGATCTCTCGATTTGACAAATATTTTGTTGAGCATTGTATTACTGTGATTGGCGACTCTATTCCATAATCCTTAGTAAAAAAATGTTTAATAGAAATTTCACACAACCATAATTTCAGCCGCGTGCATGGAAAACAACAGAAAAGAAAAATGAAAACCCAACAAAAATTGATTTGATTTTTATGTTTATTCATTTCTTCCGTAAGCCGTGCCCTGGGGCAACTTTGTTCACTAACCATCGTACTCAGCCAATGTTTTGATAAATATTATTTCTGAATAGACGTGTATGTCTTTAGATATATGATGAGTTTAAATGCCTAAATGTCATGTTCTGATTGTCCAAAAAGTAAAAGGGTTGGGAGTTGGTCCAATCTGCTTTCATGCGCTCTTTCTTGCTCTTCTTCTTCTTCTTCTGCGTGCAGGAGCTTTGCGAGCTCTGCGTGGAGCCCTGCGTGCCTTGCTTGCTTTACGGGAGCGGGAGCGGCGCCTGCGGGACTTGGAGCGTGCCTTACTGGCCTTGCGGGATCGGGAACGTCTGGCGCTGCGGGAACGGCCACGTTTACTTGCAGAACGGGCACGTCTTCTCTTGCTAGCTGAACGGCCACGCCTCTTCCTGCTGGCGGAGCGGGCACGTTTCTTGCTTCTTGAGCGAGATCGCTTAGAAGCAGATCGTCCTCTACGTTTGGATGCAGAGCGGGCTTTCCTTTTTCGAGCGGGAGCTACTGCTGCAGCCACTTCTTCAGCTGCTGCTGCTGCTGCAGCTGCTGCAGCCTTTTTGGAGCGACTACGACGGGCGCGACGGGCAGATTTTGAACGGCTACGGCGACGACCCGATCTAGAGCGTGCCCTCTGAAAAATAAAAAGAAAGTTAACATAAATTCAATTAGCGAATGATAAAGTAAGTAATGCTAGGGGGTTTAAGGCAAGTTCTTATTCTTGGTATTTTTCAAATAACAGATATTAACCGAACGAAAAAAATTACCTTAGCCACGGCTTTGGCTGCTTTTCTGACTCGGGATTTTGGTCTGGCGGCTAGAAAATAATTTTTTTTTGAAGTAAGAAAATCAAGTACAGTCAATATATAAAAACCCAAATCTAAATTTTAAATCGATGCTTTGTTTTGTTTTTTTAACAAAGTTAAAAAAACTAATAATGATTAAAACTATTTTGCACAAAAGAGAGAGAGAGAGAGAACAGATAGATGGCTCTACTTATCAAGTGGTTACCGAAATTCTAGTAACTTTTCAATACCAATAATAAATGTAACACATAACAAAACTAAACAATAAATGAAAAAAAAATTACCTCTCTTAGTTCTTCTCTTGGTAACACCGCCAGCTACCCTGCGCACAGGTGATTTTGCACTTCTACTACGAGAACGAGCCCTCTTTGGTGCCATGGCTAAGAAGTCTGCTGATCAGCGTGCTGTCGTTGCAGATTCCAAAGTTAGTCTGCCGGATGCAGCAGGAACGCAAGGCAGCGTTGACGTTAGAGAACGTGTTCGTGACATACGATAACGTCACTCGCGAACACATTGCCATTGTTCGCAATACAGGTTGTGCCGTGGCGTAGATCTAGTGCTATCGCTGCTAATATCAGCTCGCAACGTGGACCATAATCTAGATTTACAGCGTGTGACAGCGAACTTTATCAGAGTTTAACTAAAACTGTTTTTGTTACACCTCAAAAACAGAAAAAGACGCCCACATGAAAATATTTAGTTAAATATAATCCAAAATTTCGATGAATTTCGGTATATTCAATGTGAACTAATAGCTAGGCCTATTCAGATTTAAGTAGCAGTATCTTATTCAACAACATACAGTAATAACGGGGCGGATCCAGGATTATTTGTAGGGGGGTCTGTGGATGGAAAGCAGACCCCCCCCCCCTTCGCGTGGGGTTCGGAACTATAATTCCGCTAGTAAAAATTCTAATTTGAAGACGGAGCCTTTGGTGTGTGTTTTTTTTCCAGAAATTGAAGGGGAGATCAGGACTCCCCTGACCCCCCCTCCCTCCCCAAAAAAATAATAATAAATAATAATAATAATTGAAAAAATCCGCCACAGTAATATAATATAGGTGTGTAGGGTATTCAGGTTAATTTCTCTTCGAATGTGAAGCATATGGCCTAGTGCGATGTAAATCCTAAGATCGCAAGATCTATAGTAGATTCTAATAGTTTAACCGGATGGTTTAGGACTTTATCGTTTTTCCATGTCACTGACAAAAGAATAACGCTGAAAAACGCTACAAGTTAAATGTTGCCTTATTATTGGTGTCAGGTTACTGCATGTAGATCTACCCAAAGATCTTTGCGGCACACCTGAATAAATACTATTAGTTTGTCTCAGTGACGCAAGGTGTCAGTATTGTACTTACCCGGCAAAATCCAAGAGAACCTCCAGAACAAAGGTGTGAAGGAAAATTCCACCGAAAACCCCCCATCCCATTCCTTTGTTTAACAGCGTCAGGCCAAGCTACACATTCCATGACCAGCATTTTTTGCCTTAATATTTCCCCAATATTTATGCTGTACGCTGTGGTTGACAAAAAGTAAGGTACGTTTTCTGTGCATGTGAGTAGAGCGTGATCCTTAGCTTGCATCAGCCGAACGATTTAATTTGATATGTCATGGAAGAAACAGCTGATCGCCGGCATATATAAGCGACGTGCGTTTTCATCAGCTTCCATTTCCTTTGGCTCGTCCTCCGCTGTCACCGGTAAGTTTTGGTCGATCTAGCTGTTTTCTATTAAATTGTGGCATTTAATTGCGAGTCGAATTATTAAACATAATTAGTAATATGGAAGTTGAATTAGAACTGGGACAGGTTACGCGTTGCCCATGCGTGTATTTGGTTGTTATGGACGAAAAATGATATGATATTTTCGTCTTAATGAAGACTGCAAATTTATAAAGCATACAATGAATACAGTGTAGTCCAGGGGCGGATCCAGGATTATTTTAAGGGGGGAGGGGGGTCCGCTTAAGGGCCCTGAAAACTTATGGTATTTCAGAGGGCGAACGGTGCCATTTGGCATGGTTTAGAACTATGATTCAGCTGACATGCCAGGCATTGCAACATTCAAAGTCCTTCATTGCATTTTTTCTCAAAATATTCAGGAAAATTGGAACAAAAAGAAAAAGATTTTTAAAAAAGTTAATGAGAATTAAACATACAGTGCATGAAATCAAAATTCACTGGCTCAGGTCCAAGCTCAGGTCCAATTTTCAAAAAAAAAAAAAAAAAAAAAAAATTATATATATATATATATATATATATATATATATATATATATATATATATATATATATTAAATGGGTTCTATTACAAATAAGAACAAAACCGTGATATTTTTTAAGAGTTATTAAAAAAAAAAAAAATTCAACATTTAGCCTGTACATTTATAAAAGGAATTGGAGTACATGTTACAGTAGAAAAAAATCCACTGACCTGGTCAGGCCAGTAGTTAACTTTCAGAAATTTTACCAGCCCGGTCCCAATTTTTATTAGCATATTCATTAGAGCCAGTGGTTAATGTCGTAGACTGTCACAGTGTTAGCAGGAAAGGATGTGACAATGTAAATGAGGATGATGAAATGACTATTTTATAGTAGCCAAAATTTCAATGTAAGTGCATTCTATTACCATGTACATGCATGCCAGAGTGCAAACTGTTTAAATGAATAGATTTCTGAAGTGAAAAATGTGAATTATGTTCACAGTAAGTTTTTGGTCTTCTTAGTTCCACTTGATTTTAAAGTCATGTTTTTAAGTGTGAAGCATGTACACATTAGCATCATACTAACATGTTGCGTCCTTTTGAAATAATGAAGCAAAGGCTATTTGAAATCATAAGTGAAATCATACGGAATACATGTAATCATCCTCTTTTTAGAAGCCAAGGAGAGAAAAATCGGGTATGTATGTCTGAGTTTAAAACTGGGAAGAATAGTGGTTAATTTTTTACTAAAATATTTAAGGTTATAGTTATNGTGTTTATCGTTTTTCCATGTCACTGACAAAAGAATAACGCTGAAAAACGATACAAGTTAAATGTTGCCTTATTATTGGTGTCAGGTTACTGTAGATCTACCCAAAGATCTTTGCGGCACACCTGAATAAATACTATTAGTTTGTCTCAGTGACGCAAGGTGTCAGTATTGTACTTACCCGGCAAAATCCAAGAGAACCTCCAGAACAAAGGTGTGAAGGAAAATTCCACCGAAAACCCCCCATCCCATTCCTTTGTTTAACAGCGTCAAGCCAAGCTACACATTCCATGACCAGCATTTTTTGCCTTAATATTTCCCCAATATTTATGCTGTACGCTGTGGTTGACAAAAAGTAAGGTACGTTTTCTGTGCATGTGAGTAGAGCGTGATCCTTAGCTTGCATCAGCCGAACGATTTAATTTGATATGTCATGGAAGAAACAGCTGATCGCCGGCATATATAAGCGACGTGCGTTTTCATCAGCTTCCATTTCCTTTGGCTCGTCCTCCGCTGTCACCGGTAAGTTTTGGTCGATCTAGCTGTTTTCTATTAAATTGTGGCATTTAATTGCGAGTCGAATTATTAAACATAATTAGTAATATGAAAGTTGAATTACAACTGGGACAGGTTACGCGTTGCCCATGCGTGTATTTGGTTGTTATGGACGAAAAATGATGTGATATTTTCGTCTTAATGAAGACTGCAAATTTATAAAGCATACAATGAATAGTCCAGGGGCGGATCCAGGATTATTTTAAGGGGGGGGGGGGGGGGGGGGTCCGCTTAAGGGCCCTGAAAAATTATGGTATTTCAGAGGGCGAACGGTGCCATTTGGCATGGTTTAGAACTATGATTCAGCTGACATGCCAGGCATTGCAACATTCAAAGTCCTTCATTGCATTTTTTCTCAAAATATTCAGGAAAATTGGAACAAAAAGAAAAAGATTTTTAAAAAAGTTAATGAGAATTAAACATACAGTGCATGAAATCAAAATTCACTGGCTCAGGTCCAAGCTCAGGTCCAATTTTCAATTTTCATATATATATTAAATGGGTTCTATTACAAATAAGAACAAAACCGTGATATTTTTAAGAGTTATAAAAAAAAAAAAAAACTTCAACATTTAGCCTGTACATTTATAAAAGGAATTGGAGTACATGTTACAGTAGAAAAAAATCCACTGACCTGGTCAGGCCAGTAGTTAACTGTTTTTCAGAAATTTTACCAGCCCGGTCCCAATTTTTATTAGCATATTCATTAGAGCCAGTGGTTAATGTCGTAGACTGTCACAGTGTTAGCAGGAAAGGATGTGACAATGTAAATGAGGATGATGAAATGACTATTTTATAGTAGCCAAAATTTCAATGTAAGTGCATTCTATTACCATGTACATGCATGCCAGAGTGCAAACTGTTTAAATGAATAGATTTCTGAAGTGAAAAATGTGAATTATGTTCACAGTAAGTTTTTGGTCTTCTTAGTTCCACTTGATTTTAAAGTCATGTTTTTAAGTGTGAACCATGTACACATTTGCATCATACTAACATGTTGCGTCCTTTTGAAATAATGAAGCAAAGACTATTTGAAATCATAAGTGAAATCATACGGAATACATGTAATCATCCTCTTTTTAGAAGCCAAGGAGAGAAAAATCAGGTATATATGTCTGAGTTTAAAACTGGGCAGAATAGTGGTTAATTTTTTACTAAAATATTTAAGGTTATAGTTATATATATGTCAAAAATATTATTTTTAAGTGTCTGACTTTTTAAGCATGTCAGTATTATTAATAAATAGTATTTTATTTTACTTTTTAAGCATCAAAAAACTTGGATTTGAGTGTAAATTCTTTGTTCAGTTAAATGTAAAAACATATCTAGAGTTCTTCTTTCTCTCCTGAATATTTTAATTAGCCATTTGTGTGCTCATGAGTGTATCATGCAAATATCACCCCAGTGCATCACATTATACTACTTTAATGGAGGTGATATGGTCAGAGAATGTCACTCAGCAAGAGAGTCTAATAAAATCCGTAATTCAACTATTTTAAAGAGAGAATTCTAATTTACAGAGCACCATCACATCAACATGCTGACCAAAGAAGCTGTGAAGCAAATCTGGAGGTCAGCAGACGCTGTCTGCTTTGATGTGGACTCTACAGTGATTGAGGATGAAGCTATAGATGAAATGGCAGAATTTTGTGGAGTTGGGGAGCAAGTTGCAGCGTGGTGAGTTTATTTTGGGTAACTGTAAGATAAGAAAAGGCATGGAACATTGACCTTTTATCAGGTGCTTAAACTTTTCCAGCATGTGAGCATTTTTCTAGTTAAGCTGGCTATGTAGATTTTCTCTCCTGCCCCCCCCCCACCCCCACCTACCACCAGAAGAAAAAAGTAGAAAAAAGAAATAAGATTTTGAGAATGTTAAAGCACAAGCTAACATGTTTATACGCAATTTNTTTACTAAAATATTTAAGGTTATAGTTATATATATGTCAAAAATATTATTTTTAAGTGTCTGACTTTTTAAGCATGTCAGTATTATTAATAAAAAGTATTTTATTTTACTTTTTAAGCATCAAAAAACTTGGATTTGAGTGTAAATTCTTTGTTCAGTTAAATGTAAAAACATATCTAGAGTTCTTCTTTCTCTCCTGAATATTTTAATTAAGTAGTCATTTGTGTGCTCATGAGTGTATCATGCAAATATCACCCCAGTGCATGACATTATACTACTTTAATGGAGGTGATATGGTCAGAGAATGTCACTCAGCAAGAGAGTCTAATAAAATCCGTAATTCAACTATTTTAAAGAGAGAATTCTACTTTACAGAGCACCATCACATCAACATGCTGACCAAAGAAGCTGTGAAGCAAATCTGGAGGTCAGCAGACGCTGTCTGCTTTGATGTGGACTCTACAGTGATAGAGGATGAAGCTATAGATGAAATGGCAGAATTTTGTGGAGTTGGGGAGCAAGTTGCAGCGTGGTGAGTTTATTTTGGGTAACTGTAAGATAAGAAAAGGCATGGAACATTGACCTTTTATCAGGTGCTTAAACTTTTCCAGCATGTGAGCATTTTTCTAGTTAAGCTGGCTATGTAGATTTTCTCTCCTGCCCCCCCACCCCCACCTACCACCAGAAGAAAAAAGTAGAAAAAAGAAATAAGATTTTGAGAATGTTGAAGCACAAGCTAACATGTTTATACGCATTTTGTAAAAAAAAATATAATAAACTTAACTTCTGTTAACTTTGGACTTCTTAACAATCAGTTGACTTGTTTTGAACTTCAGCACTAGCCTTGGAGATTTTTTTCCTTAATGAATAAAAGAACACCCACCATCAGTTGTATAATTTGTGCATGCAGGAAGGCCCCAAGAAGTCCCTAGTTGTTATAAACTAATCAAATTAAATCTATTATTTTTCTTTGCATGTATTTCAGGACTAAGAAAGCTATGGGAGGTTCAGTATCATTCCGTGAGGCTCTTCAAGAAAGACTAAAGATTATAAATGCAACGGAAAAACAAGTACAAGATTTTGTGGAGAACAACCCACCAAAGTTTACCAAAGGAATAGAGTATGTTATTATTTTGTATTTGTTCTAAAATATGTAACATCTCTTTGTATACTTATGACTGTTATCTTTTAAAAGAAAAATTAATGGTACTTAAAATAATAATTAAAATAAAAAAAGAGCTGGATTAAAAGAAAATGTAATTTGTAACATGGCTTTGAATGCACAAACTTTTGAAAAGAGATATTTCAGTACTAAAAACTCTGTCCATATCATGTGAAAAATAGCATCATCAGTACAGATAGGTATCTAGAAGGCACAGTACACTGTAGGTTTTACAGGTTTCTGTGTGCAGCGGAGGATAGTTGCACAAATTAGAAAGAAGAAAAAAACAAGAAACAAGATGGGTCTTCTTTATTTATTTATTAAGACCACATGCTTTTGTTTTTTATTTGCTGATTGAATTTTTAATGTATTAAATGAATACTTAATCTAATTTTGTTCTAAATGAATACTGTTTGTTTTGTAGAACTCTCATTAAGCTTCTCCAAAGACGAGGGGTCCCTGTATACTTAGTGTCTGGTGGCTTTAAACAGGTGATCCTGCCCGCTGCAAGACTATTGAAGATACCAGCTGATAGGGTCTTTGCGAACGTTTTATTATTTGAAGATGGTAAGGATACCAACATTCAAAATGTGTGTGTGTGTGTGTGTGTGTGTGTGTGTGTGTGTGTGTGTGACAAAACTGGGCTCCCTTTCCATATATTGGTTTAAAATTTCCAACAAAAATGTGTTCCATTGTATAAAATTTACCATTCTGTACATTTTATTTAAACTGTTATTGGAATTATTGACTGAAAATTGCCAAAAGATTCTGTCAAACAAAATAAAATATAACATGTTAAAGGGATAATGACTCTTCATTCTGGCCAAAAAAATAATTTTCCTGGAGTAAACAATAATTTTCCCATACTTACCAATGGTTAGTGAATCCATGTTTACAATCAAAGTTAGTCCTTGTTTTTTTCTAAAAAGTTTGTTTTTTTGTTATAATTACTTAAGAGATTATAACAGAGTATTGCCATCAATAGAGGTCACGTGGTCTAAAGACAAGCTCAGTTATCAGAATAATAGCTATAACTGCCGTTTTTGTGGTAAAACAGAATATATGATATTTCTATAAGTTGTTCACAATGTTTTTATTGCAAAATATGGAACTCATATGAAGAGTTATTATCCCTTTAATAATAGAGGGACTGTCCATAGAATTAAGTATTTTAAAAAAATTTAAGCTGATGAATACATGTTACACAATTGAAAATGAACTACATAATTAAGTGAAGCTTTGTGAGATGGTATTAAATCAGACGTCAAATTTTAATTGTGAATTGACTTTTATTTTTGATGTCAGTCAGTTCCTAAACATTGAACCCTATGTTCAATCTGCAGGGAAGTATGCAGGTTTTGACAAGGAACAGCCAACATCAGAATCCGGAGGCAAAGGGCGTGTCATCAGTATCTTGAAGAAGAAGTATGGTTATCAGAAACTTGTGATGATAGGAGATGGGGCCACTGATATGGAAGCCTGTCCACCAGGGGTAAGATATTTTTCTTTCTTATTTTTGATTAAAAATGGCATATCAGGGATGCAAAAATGTTACAATAATATGTGCATTATATGGAAAAACGGCATGCGCCACTCATGAAAATTTCGGAGCTTGTGCTTGAATTTTTTGAATGCAATGGGCTATGAATAAGCTGCCTTCATAATGGAATATGCATAAGTTTTTAGTGATAATTTTCATATTACAGGTTTACCAAATGTTGAAAATTAAATCTGAAAAAAAAAAATTGTATGAATACATGAGTTAACGTTTTTTTTCCAGGATGCATTTATTGGATTTGGTGGCAATCAGATCAGACAAAAAGTCCAGCTGGAGGCCAAGTGGTTTGTAACGGACTTCAATGAATTGATCAGTGAGCTTTCCAGATGATGTCAACATCTAGGATGCTGAGGAATGATTAGTTTGTACTGTACTTAGCAACTTAAAAGGAGTATAGAAATGAAGACCCTGGAAGTTGCCAGTGATTACAGGAGAGATGTCAAAAGACTTAATGAGATGATCCAGTACAGCAGTGGTATGTTCTCAGCAAGTGTACTGTCCGTGATGCATGAAGCATTTGAGAGCATCATAGGTGACCTTAGTGAGCTGAAGTGTGACACACTCCATTTTGGTCCTGGAAAAAAGAATTGTACTGTGTAGATTCTGTTAAGTCACTGCCTTGAATCATTAGTCTTTGTTCCAGACATTTCATCATTTTCAAAAGGAACCTGTATTTTACTTATCTTTTATAATTTATGTGATGTAGTATTAAAATATGATTTGCTATGGCATGATTTAAGCCATATGTTATTTGAATCCATGTCACATAGTTTGCACAAGTACAGGCACATTGTATAAAGTGCGATATCTTAGAGACCAAAATGATATGTATGTATAAGAGAAAGTTAAGTGTGATTTATTATTGTAGCACTGGCATTAAGCCACCCTAATTTTCAGACTTGACCACAGAGGAAAAGAGGACTTTTAAAATCATTTAGTTATAACTAATTGTTATGGGACCAATGGAATTTGTGAGTATGCTTCCCTTTTGGCAAAACTCGCATTCATACTGTAGGTAATGAGAGAGATTGGACGCACAACACTTTGGAGTAAATTGGAATGCACCTTATTAGAATTTGTCCCTTGAAAGATTTGATCTCAGATATGTACTTTGTAAGTTACATTAACATGAAAAAGTGCAATAGACTTTGAATCAAGTTTACTTTTACTGTATTTAAGTCTTATATGTACTTTGATTGCCACAAAAAAACCCATACTTGAAATTTATTCATAGCCAATAGCTAGTGTATGGTTTTAAATTGTTGAGAAACCATATGGTATTTAGCCGTTAAATGGTATTCATTCATCAGTTTTGTGTCAAGTAATTGCTGTGGTTTTCCCACTGTCACTTATTTTTGCATTTAGTATTTCAATTGTTTTAGTTTAAAATACTGTGACCTGTTTCTGTTAAGCCATGTTTGTTGTGTTTGGCAAGAAAGTTCAATGTTTATTTCAGTCTCATATATTCTGGGTTTATTTTTCCTGTTAAAATCTTATCACTGCCCGCCATATTATCACTAGTAGTGGAGTTAAATTTGTTTTTCACACTTGTTAAAATAAAAGGGACAGGGGACCAGGTCAGGAAAATGGGTCAGTTTAAGGCATTGAACCCCTATACAGTACTAGTACCAGTATGACCCTAAAACATCTGAGTACTGTGAGAGAAATGGACATCTTATGTAAAGACTGTTAACATTTGAATTACTCGGCGGGTGCTGATTGTGTCAAATGCCACTCTGCCACTGCAAAATTTAAAACTATTTACTGTACTAATGGCATGTTGTTTTACTTGTATACCAAGTATAAGTTGAAATTTAATCATAAACATAAACATGATGTGGAAGGCTCTTGTGCTTATTTGTTAAATATTTGGCATGCAAAAACTAGAATTGTATTCAAACTAGTGAGGAACATTTTAGGAAATATTTTGCCAACTCCATGTGGACATTTTTAGAAAGTGATTTAATGTATTTTGTGATAAAAAACGTCTTGTTCTCAGGAACTGCATAAAAACGCTAATACAAACATTGTTTTAATTATTGCTTTTTAGAATATATCAATTCAGTGTAAGTGTCATAATTTTTAATTGACACGACAAATAATTGTAACAAGTGTTTGATTGGGGGAAGAGGCAGTAGTTTCTGGCTTCTTGTACTACCGGTACAGTGTAGTACCTGTAGGAGGGTGTCACATGTGTGCCCGAAGCGGAACCATTCTCATGATCTCATCTTGATCATTTGCACATCATGCAACACTGTGCCTAGTCATAGTCATATTCAGTGTTCTCCTCATGCTGTATACTGTAATTGTATACTGTTTTAACAAGAGTACATTATATTTTGCATTTCGGTCCATATGCTTGGGTTTGAATTGTGATCACGTTTTATTCATAATAAATAAAGCACAATGCCCTCTGAATAAGAAGGGTTCAGAAATGGTTGTTCCTTTTTTAAATTTGAATTAATATATGGGCTTATAGTTTGTACCCTTTGAATCTGAAATAAAATACCGGTAATGTGGACTAGAGAAAACATTTCAATTGGGCGTAAGGATAGTACTTATAAAAATACGAACGTAAGCTTAGGTGTGGTAATTGAATGCAGCTCAACTATTCTCATTTTAACTCCCCCCACCCTCCCTCAAAAAAAAAAAAAAAAAAAAAAAAAAAANTAAAGATACCAGCTGATAGGGTCTTTGCGAACGTTTTATTATTTGAAGATGGTAAGGATACCAGCATTCAAAATGTGTGTGTGTGTGTGTGTGTGTGTGTGTGTGTGTGTGTGTGTGACAAAACTGGGCTCCCTTTCCATATATTGGTTTAAAATTTCCAACAAAAATGTGTTCCATTGTATAAAATTTACCATTCTGTACATTTTATTTAACTGTTATTGGAATTATTGACTGAAAATTGCCAAAGGATTCTGTCAAACAAAATAAAATATAACATGTTAAAGGGATAATGACTCTTCATTCTGGCCAAAAAAATAATTTTCCTGGAGTAAACAATAATTTTCCCATACTTACCAATGGTTAGTGAATCCATGTTTACATTCAAAGTTAGTCCTTGTTTTTTTCTCAAAAGTTTGTTTTTTTGTTATAATTTCTTAAGAGATTATAACAGAGTATTGCCATCAATGGAGGTCACGTGGTCTAAAGACAAGCTCAGTTATCAGAATAATAGCTATAACTGCCGTTTTTGTGGTAAAACAGAATATATGATATTTCTATAAGTTGTTCACAATGTTTTTATTGCAAAATATGGAACTCGTATGAAGAGTTATTATCCCTTTAATAATAGATGGACTGTCCATAGAATTAAGTATTTTAAAAAATTTAAGCTGATGAATACATGTTACACAATTGAAAATGAACTACATAATTAAGTGAAGCTTTGTGAGATGGTATTAAATCAGACGTCAAATTTTAATTGTGAATTGACTTTTATTTTTGATGTTAGTCAGTTCCTAAACATTTACCCTATGTTCAATCTGCAGGGAAGTATGCAGGTTTTGACAAGGAACAGCCAACATCAGAATCCGGAGGCAAAGGGCGTGTCATCAGTATCTTGAAGAAGAAGTATGGTTATCAGAAACTTGTGATGATAGGAGATGGGGCCACTGATATGGAAGCCTGTCCACCAGGGGTAAGATATTTTTCTTTCTTATTTTTTATTAAAAATGGCATATCAGGGATGCAAAAATGTTACAATAATATGTGCATTATATGGAAAAACGGCATGCGCCACTCATGAAAATTTCGGAGCTTGTGCTTGAATTTTTTGAATGCAATGGGCTATGAATAAGCTGCCTTCATAATGGAATATGCATAAGTTTTTAGTGATAAGTTTCATATTACAGGTTTACCAAATGTTGAAAATTAAATCTGAAAGAAAAATTGTATGAATACATGAGTTAACGTTTTTTTTCCAGGATGCATTTATTGGATTTGGTGGCAATCAGATCAGACAAAAAGTCCAGCTGGAGGCCGAGTGGTTTGTAACGGACTTCAATGAACTGATCAGTGAGCTTTCCAGATGATGTCAACATCTAGGATGCTGAGGAATGATTAGTTTGTACTGTACTTAGCAACTTAAAAGGAGTATAGAAATGAAGACCCTAGAAGTTGCCAGTGATTACAGGAGAGATGTCAAAAGACTTAATGAGATGATCCAGTACAGCAGTGGTATGATCTCAGCAAGTGAACTGTCCGTGATGCATGAAGCATTCGAGAGCATCATAGGTGACCTTAGTGAGCTGAAGTGTGACACACGCCATTTTGGTCCTGGAAAAAAGAATTGTACTGTGTAGATTCTGTTAAGTCACTGCCTTGAATCATTAGTCTTTGTTCCAGACATTTCATCATTTTCAAAAGGAACCTGTATTTTACTTATCTTTTATTATTTATGTGATGTAGTATTAAAGTATGATTTGCTGTGGCATGATTTAAGCCATATGTTATTTGAATCCATGTCACATAGTTTGCACAAGTACAGGCACATTGTATAAAATGCGATATCTTAGAGACCAAAATGATATGTATGTATAAGAGAAATTTAAGTGTGATTTATTATTGTAGCACTTCCATTAAGCCACCCTAATTTCCAGACTTGACCACAGAGGAAAAGAGGACTTTTAAAATCACTTAGTTATAACTAATTGTTATGGGACCAATGGAATTTGTGAGTATGCTTCCCTTTTGGCAAAACTCGCATTCATACTGTAGATAATGAGAGAGATTGGACGCACAACACTTTGGAGTAAATTGCAATGCACCTTATTAGAATTTGTCCCTTGAAAGATTTGATCTCAGATATGTACTTTGTAAGTTACATTAACATGAAAAAGTGCAATAGACTGAATCAAGTTTACTTTTACTGTATTTAAGTCTCATATGTACTTTGATTGCCACAAAAAAACCCATACATGAAATTTATTCATAGCCAATAGCTAGTGTATGGTTTTAAATTGTTGAGAAACCATATGGTATTTAGCCGTTAAATGGTATTCATTCATCAGTTTTGTGTCAAGTAATTGCTGTGGTTTTCCCACTGTCACTTATTTTTGCATTTAGTATTTCAATTGTTTTAGTTTAAAATACTTTGACCTGTTTCTGTTAAGCCATGTTTGTTGTGTTTGGCAAGAAAGTTCAATGTTTATTTCAGTCTCATATATTCTGGGTTTATTTTTCCTGTTAAAATCTTATCACTGCCCGCCATATTATCACTAGTAGTGGAGTTAAATTTGTTTTTCACACTTGTTAAAATAAAAGGGACAGGGGACCAGGTCAGGAAAATGGGTCAGTTTAAGGCATTGAACCCCTATACAGTACTAGTACCAGTATGACCCTAAAATATCTGAGTACTGTGAGAGAAATGGACATCTTATGTAAAGACTGTTAACATTTGAATTACTCTAATTGGCGGGTGCTGATTGTGTCAAATGCCACTCTGCCACTGCAAAATTTAAAACTATTTACTGTACTACTGGCATGTTGTTTTACTTGTATACCAAGTATAAGTTAAAATTTAATCATAAACATAAACATGATGTGGAATGCACTCTTGTGCTTATTTGTTAAATATTTGGCATGTAAAAACTAGAATTGTATTCAAACTAGTGAGGAACATTTTAGGAAATATTTTGACTTCACTGCCAACTCCATGTGGACATTTTTAGAAAGTGATTTAATGTATTTTGTGATAAAAAACGTCTTGTTCTCAGGAACTGCATAAAAACGCTAATACAAACATTGTTTTAATTATTGCTTTTTAGAATATATCAATTCAGTGTAAGTGTCATAATTTTTAATTGACACGACAAATTTGATTGGGGGAAGAGGCAGTAGTTTCTGGCTTCTTGTACTACCGGTACAGTGTAGTACCTGTAGGAGGGTGTCACATGTGTGCCCGAAGCAGAACCATTTTCATGATCTCATCTTGATCAATTGCACATCATGCAACACTGTGCCTAGTCATAGTCATATTCAGTGTTCTCCTCATGCTGTATACTGTAATTGTATACTGTTTTAACAAGAGTACATTATATTTTGCATTTCGGTCCATATGCTTGGGTTTGAATTGTGATCACGTTTTATTCATAATAAATAAAGCACAATGCCCTCTGAATAAGAAGGGTTCAGAAATGGTTGTTCCTTTTTTAAATTTGAATTAATATATGGGCTTATAGTTTGTACCCTTTGAATCTGAAATAAAATACCGGTAATGTGGACTAGAGAAAACATTTCAATTGGGCGTAAGGATAGTACTTATAAAAATACGAACGTAAGCTTAGGTGTGGTAATTGAATGCAGCTCAACTATTCTCAGTTTAACTCCCCCCACCCTCCCTCAAAAAAAAAAAAAAAAAAAAAAGTTCACCCTCATCAGTTTCTTAATATGATTGTAATGATAGCTACGAAAAGTAACATTGTGTTATGTGCGAGCGAAGAGGATTGCTACAGCAGTCCACTTAATTATTTTTAGAAGCGGGGAATTTCCCACAATTTTACCAGAAAAACAAGGATGGCGACTCGCACAAATGACGAGGTAAAGGTTTTTCATTTTCTCAGGCAGGAATCGATGTGTATTTCAGATCTTAACTGAGATGATGTGCTGTCTGATGCATGACAGCAGCCATAAAACTTGAAATTCACTTGAATAGCCTTCCAGGGTAGCTATAGATTTCATCCAGAGAGTTACCCCTAGTTTCACTTTTGATACAAACACACACAATGCTGATTCAAGTGAATTGAACTGGATGTACATGTACTTTTGACCATTATTAATTGGCTTAAGTGTAGGCTACTCCATATTTCTGGTATCCACAGTTTACATTTTAAATATAGCATACCGTACTGCCAGATATTGTTCAGGTGGAGAACATTATTCAAGATCTCTCTCTCTCTCTGTCTCTCTCTCTCTCTCTCTCTCTCTCGTAAGGGCTTACTATAATTTCGTCTTTTGTTTAATTTAGATCTTATAATACATACCATGGCACGGCTATTTATCTATCACTCCTTGAACAGTGGTATAATTTTTCATTGCATAACATTCTAAACTTCATGTCTGTTATGTGCTAGTTACCAACCGAGGGAAATTCCAACCCCAACATATCATTGAATTACGATGCAAACAGAACACAAGATCCACAACAAAGATACCAAGGTTTTTATGATATTGGGGTAAGTTTCAACATGGTGCATTTTTATCTGAATAATAAATTTTTAAACATCGTGTTTGTACAGTCTTACAGGGCACGCATTGAGAAGCCGAGGCTGCAGTTGCACTTCTCGTATCTAATTTATTTTATTTTAGTATTAATTTTCTCCCTTGCATATCATCTATAAGCTTGGTAGACCTATTGGTGGCCATAGCAGGAGATTATTTGCCTTATATCTTTTCAACTCTGACTACGGGCATTCAACTGTTCATTTTACCCCATGTGTCCTGCTGCGTATTTTTACAATAATATTGATTTTTATTTATTTTGCAGTTCAGGTAATTGGAGTTGCTATCGTATTCTAACGTCTTTCTTACCTAATACACCAAAGACCGACTCCTCCCTATATTATCATTATTATATAGAAATGCTGCAGAAATTTGTGCTCTGACGTTTCATATCAAAATATCCCAGTTGCTACATGTAGGTAAATTATGGTCAGTTTAAAACATTTTATTTTGTTATGTAACAAGGACAATTTGTCATTTTGCAGCATACTGGACAGCCTACAACGCAGAATCGTATCTATATTGAACAGCAATGGCCAGGACAACATGGACCACCCCCTTCGGTATACGGTGTCAGCGGTAGGCACGGGTATGGCCTAGTGCCGCAGATGTACCCTCGACCGGTTCCACTGATGCAGCAACAGGTTTATTACTACACATACGCATACATACACAGTCTCGCAAAGAGAGAGAGAGAGAGAGAGAGAGAGAGAGAGAGGAACGAGAGTGTGAGAGAGAGAGGGGGAGAGACGATGTTTTGATCACATTCACAGAAGGCAAAAACTGCATAGTTCAGTAGAAGAGAACAAGTCGATAAGAGTTTGACAGCATACTTTTTTTGCCTTCCCGTTTTATTTAAGAATGTATGTTATCAAGGCTAATGTGCTATTTTCCTGCTTGTTGTAGATAAATACCCTACAGGCCGTAACTTCCATTGAACCTAAAATGAACGTCAGGTTTGACGATTTGCAAGGGAAAATCACAGTCATTGATAAACGGCTGCAGGAATACGCCTTTTTACAAAAACAAGATGGCTTGAGGTTAAATCATATTGAGAAGATGCTTGCTCGCATTGACCAGGCAGTAAGTGGGCATAGTGAAGCCATCACGGAAATGCCATCGATGCTAGCCCAAGGAATCGAATTGAATGAAAGAATGTCGGATGTTCATCCACAGGATTTTTTCGTAGGTTTCGTTTTTTTTCCTGAAATATTATTACAACAATTTTATAACATATTGACAAAATCATTCCAGGATTTATCGATTAAAACATTCCTTTAATGTCATATTAAAATACCAATTTTGAGCGAGTTCATTATATTATTCACTAATCAGCCGGCCAATTTTTATTTCTCATAATGATTTAATGTGTTAACATCAGTTTGTTAAAGGTGGACACCCATGTATTTGGAATCAAATAAATGCAAAGGAAACACGCATTTTCAATTTAAAGAACTTACGCTTCCAGAACCACCAAACCATGGGCATACATTCAACTGTTGATGAGAGATCTAACACCGTTCTAGTGGATAACCAGGAAAGACTCGGAATGGTTCCTCAACGAATGAGTGCAGATATTGAGAGAGGAGGCCATCCAGAGCCCAAGTTAGTCAAACAAAAAAAGCATTTTTTTTTTTTTTATGATAATGTGTCAAATACATGAGTAAATGAATAGTTTCGCTTGGCTCCAGCAAGCTGACGACGGGACAACTTTAGTTGACTTAAAAATGAAAAGTCTTTTAAGAAAGTTTTTTTTTTGACAATGTGCATGAGGTGTCTGTTAGTGTGCCAGGTCCCAACAAGAATGTTTATTTCCTAGCACATTTTATATGTTGTTGCCCGGTAGATTTTTTTAGCTGCTAGTCGTTAAGTAAAATACAAATATTTTTCAGAATGGACTTGTTCAGAACTTGCCAGCGAGGTATGGAAATGATATTTTAATTCTTAAAAGTATCTTGGAAACAAAGATGGAAAGTGGCGTATGACAAAAGCTCAGAAGTTAGACCTTACGGGAGCACCTCAGTTTGAAGCTATGCATTTTTGTTCATAAATGTTGCATAAGAGCGTTTGTATATATATACGATGATGATATGTATTTGCATCTCGAACGTATCAAAGCAATTAAATAAATTTTCTATTTAAGATCAGGAATTTAAAGTGGGCATTTTCTCTCTTTTCTTCATTCTTACTTCCTTACACATACAATGCATAAAAGTTAAATCAGTGGTTTAATTTTTGTGTAGGACCAATTGCAATGACTGAAAAACATAAAAGAATCCTACAAAAGAACCACAAAGCACTAGAGGATGATCTGGAATTTAATCTGATTTGTCCACATTTGTTTGAAGATGGAATTTTGAAAGAAGATGATATTGAACAGTTAAGTAACATAGCTGTCTCATCAATTAGAAACAGAACGTTACTCGTGAACATACTGCCCAAGAGAGGAGATGCTGCGTTTTGGAGCTTTCGAAAGGCGCTGAAAGATACGAAACCGTGGCTTGACAATCTGTTAGAAGAGAAAACGAGTAAGTAATATATGTATCAAGCGATCATACTTAATTTTTCATGCATGGAATTCGCTGCTTATAGTGACGCGTCTATTGGATTCATTGGACTATGTTGCCCTAAATTGTGGTGGCTCTGTAAGTAGTGACGTTATAACTGTAGATTCGATCCTAAGATGCGGGCTTATACTTAATCGCTTATATAAGAATTTTAATTTTGACTTTATCATCTTCAGATTACGTGACCGCAGAACTAAAAGTGGATATAGTGTCAATTACTGGGCATAATGTCAACAGAGAGCGTCTGCAGCGAGCACATCAGATAATAGAGGAACAGGCACCGATGCTTCAAGAGGCCCTAAGTTTGATACACCTCACGATGGAAAGCATCAAGTCCGGCTGCCTCTTATGTACGCTGCGATTCGACGCCATAAATGTTCTTGATAATTTCTGGGGTTGGACGAATTCAAAATCCAAAGAGCCTTCGCCACTTTTGAAGGTAGTAAGAAATGCGTTGCGGACTAGGGAACTGGATAGAATAATGGAACAGAATGGTTTTGAATTCTTGCTCAAGGGAGAAATGAGTGCCGAACAGTATTTTGAGAAAAGAGCACAGCTGTTGCAAGGTAGGAACTGAAGCTGCAAGTTGATTATTTCTTAGTATCGATAGCCGGTGAAGGTAACTATTTCGATGGATTGTGTATCTTAAAGAAAAAGCCAAGAAGGCGATTTTTGTAATACTATACGCATGTTTTGTGATTAATTGCCATTATATGACTTAAAGTAAAGTGTTATTATATACCGCACTCCATGCGTCCCGGCTAGTTTATAATGGCTGACAATATACCTACATGTTACCCTCTACCAGGGCGACTGATAAATTTTTACAGCCAAAAATGACCATCTATCTAGCTAGAGACATATCTGTGAATATCTGTAAAAATCTATCAGTCGTCCTGGTAGAGGGTACCTACATGTAGCATTTTTTTGCTCCCAATTCAAACTGCATGTAGGCGGTCTCACATTCCTGTTGAGGATGCAACAAACACAGTTTGAAAAACCTCAATAATTGTGAAAACAAAATCGAAACATGGCGAGAGGTGGTGATGAATCTCATTTGTTGAGAACCCAATTTAAATGTTTTTTTTTAGTTTTGTTTTGAATGAAAAAGGTGAAAGTGGCCTTTACTGACCATTTTTGCATTAGTAGATGAGAATTGAAAATGAGGTCAGAATCATTTTCCTTGAAAACTGCCACTCATTCTCTATTTGAAAAAGTGATCCAATAACGAAGGTTTCTTGCCGCCCTTTTTTCATTGTCTGTATTTTTCATAATCTTATTTTTCAGATAGCCAATGCCTTCCAGTCAGGTCCGCAGATGATTGCCTGCATCCGTATGTTGGACGCTCTGTCTTTGAAAATGAAACGGAAGAGCGTCTTTCTGTTATTTTGTATAAATTACATAAGCAAGCGTATGGGGAAGACACAGTCCCAACTTTCACCATGTTTCTGAACCGCTTAAGCGATAGTGTTAGGGCTCGGCAGAAGGTGCTTCGACTGCGAGGCCTTTCATCAAATTTGCTTGTTTCCTACACCAATATGAAACGGGATTGGGAGAACTTAACTGCTGATCGTGTCGAGAAAGATCTTGAACTACAAGAGCTTCGAGAAAAGCAGTTGGCCAGTGCAGGGAATCTGAGTGAAATTGAATATCACCGACAGCAACTTGCAAATTCTGAAAAAAGCTGTGAAACATTAAAACAGCAATTAGAGGAAACATCTGCAGAAGTTACTGCCAAAAATGAAGTCATTGGCCACTTACAAAGTCGTCTGAAAGATATGCAAATTCAAATTGATGCCCACGAACAACAAACAAGAAGCACACGTCTTGGTCCAGTTGATCGGGTAGGAAATCTTCCTGCCGAGGAAGAGTCGTCGCTACGCGAGACGCAGATGCTGCGTGAACAGGTGCAGAAGCTTCAAGCAGATATTAAAGAAAAAGATGAACGGTTAACCCAGTTAGAAGGGAGAGTTGACGGGATACGACCTATATCTGGCGAAGGAGTGCTGTATACAAATCAACTCAACACGCCGCTTAAACATGGAGAGAATTTCAACATGCCACAAAATAATTTAAACACAAAGGAGATGCAACTTTTAGAAGAATATATGCTTGGTCCCAAAGCCGGAGAACAAGGAGTCCGAGACAATTTCGGTGCAATTTTTAATAAAGAGAATTTTACACAATTCCAAGGGAAAGAAGCTGAATCTGGGGACACGTATAAAGAAGGCAATAAAGATATAGACATCGAGCAAAGAAATCAGAACTCGCCAGCTGCACCAATATCTAAACAGGAAGGCGCCACTGATACTACCCTCAACGTAGTGGCAGCTGCATCAGAAACGGAGCAAGCTGCAGTAGGTGGGGAGAGTACCGAGACTAATACGGAGGGCAGTGAGCCAGGTGGGTAATATATTAAATTTTCGTCTTTTTGTACAATTAACGGTTTTTACAGAGATAAGTATGAGTTAACAAAATTTATAAATACGGTATTTTTGTAGGTGCTGTATTTGTATTAACAAATTGTTTTGGTTCTTCTGAAGGTGAAAAGAAGATAAGACGCAGCAAAGGCTTGGACACGGTAATATGTATTGACACATCTGGCTCGATGAAGACAGCCTTTCCCAAAGTTAAGGACACGGTGTTGCAGATATTAGCTCGTACGTATTTGTCAGTGAAAGTTCATCAACGTTACACTTGTTAATGTACCATCTTGAAATATTTGAATAAACATATTTAACGTACATGTAGGTGGAGCTGCAACTGCTTCTAGCAACAACATACAATTTCTAAAATCTTGTTACTTCATTTGAAAAAGAAAGTAAACCTTTTCGGTTAATTAATATAACTTCGTTAAATCTTAGTGACATATTTGGTATATCAGTAATTACTAGTATTTACTAGGCATGGAGCACGATGCCACATATTATGGGTTTGAGGAAAACGTGTCCATTGTTCAGTGTGGAGGAGACGGCACCGGTGTGGTGGTACCGCTGACTTGCGATTACGACATGGCGCGGAGGGGATTTGGTACGACAGATTTTCAAAATGATTGTTTAAGTTTTACAGTATCTACTGAGGCAGTATAAGTAAGTGACCCTTTCAAATGCATTGTGACATTCCAGTCTGGACGCTGCCATTTATGCCATCTGGCAACGTGCCCCACTTCATAGTAATTTTAAAAACTATACAAACATGTTGAAACATACACGTCATATAGAATATTATGACCCGTTAGATATCTAATACAATGTGTAACACCGTTGTATAATTTGACGCAATGCATTATTCTTTTTCAGAATTCATCACTACTGGAGGAATGTCGCCGCTGGTGCAAGGCTTTAGGGAATGCCGAAGAGAACTCCAAAAACACTGTCAGTCGGCATTTTTTAAAACTTTCCTCTTCCTTGTAATTTTGACTTTTCGTTATATCTTTTAGAAAACCTCTCACAGTAGAATCATGTTGCACTCATTCGCTGCTTCAGAAGGCCAAATATTGCAGTGTCACATGGGGATATCTAAAGATCATTGTATTCCGAGTAAAAACAAACTTTAAGCGAATCATAATTAAATACAAATCTCGGGAACTGTTATATTTATTGGCTGATTAGATAACTGTCACATGGTTAGCTTTAACAAATATATTAACCAAAAGTATTATAAAAGATTGCCAACACCATAGTAATTAGCAAGTAATATGCATATCTGTTTGCGGTTTGCAGCCGGTCAGCTGGTGGTGTCTGGGTTCAAAGTTGCCCCACGCATTATTATGTTCACTGATGGTCTACTCAGTGACGACAGGGATTTTGGCACAGAAGATGTCCGCCACGCTAAACCTAGGGTATTCACTTTTATACCTGTTATATTGTGTCATTCAAAGTGGGGGAAGTAATAGTGACTACATGTTCAGTAAAAGTGCTGATTTGTTGTGATGGTATGTAAAAAAGAAGTGGTACTCTTAAAACGGGCTTTAATCGAGACCATTTACAAAAAAAAAAAAAAAAAATAAAAAATAAAAAAAAAAAGAAAAAAAAATCAAATGTCATTTATGAACTTTTGTGTTGCAGGCCATTTATAAACTGATGGAAACGATTCAGTTGTACTCCACTGACGTCGACTATTCACGAAACAGAGCAAAAATTACATTCATCGGTTGTGGAGATAGAGAAAGGGTAAAAAAAGTTCCCGGCACATATGTAAAGAATGACCTAGTTTTAATAGGAGCAAGTGATTTTTGAGATATATTAAATGTATTCAGGCTTTCAAGAAGAATTTAATGTTTGGCGTTTTCATTTTTGTTATACAATCCAGTTTTTGCCATTTTGTAGATAAAACATGTATCCGTGGGCCTGTATGTGTGTGTGTGCTATTCCACTTTTGGGAGAAAGAGTGTAGCCGACTGACCATTTATCTAGAAAAAGAGTGTGGGAGCCAAACCGTCCTTGTATTTAGCAAACCAGGTGTTCAAAGGATAATGATGAAAGTATCTCTTACATGTGCTCGCACGTTGTGTGTAAATGCGTGTGTTCGTGCGCACGCGCGAGCGTGTGTGTGTGTGTGTGTGTGTGTGTGTGTGTGTGTGTACAAAATTTACGTGTTTAACCCCTGAGGTTAGCATGATAATATAGCTCACTATATAATTTCAGAGCGTCCTAGATCCAGTGACAAAAACATGTAACGGGAAATATTACGACATTGAAGACAACTCGGCTATGAAGAAGATAGTAGGTTACTACAGGCGACTGGTAAGCTTCTAATAGTTGATAAATACATGTACCAGCTGGGAACATGCCCTACAATCTTTATTTTTTAAAGAGGTCGGCATGTCTTGTTTTTATTAAAGCCACTATAAAATGAATTTTTACCTCCGCCAAGGAGGTTATGTTTTCACCCCTGTTTGTTTGTTTGTCTGTCTGTCTTTCTGTCTGTCTGTCATCAACATAACTCAAAAATGATGGAAATTTTCAGGAACTGTCAGAAGTGGGCCAAGGAACAGATGATTAGTTTTTGGTGGTGATCCGGATCAAAAATCAATCAATAATCAATAATAATCAAAAATTGCTGCCTTGGCGAAGGTCTGCGCTCTCGGAGTGCTTTTCTAGTTGTATATGTAATTTCCCTCATTCTCTCCACAGGTTCAGGTGTGCAGGTTTGCTGCCCCGTTTTCAGGTAAGTAACGCAAGTTTTAATCGTATTTATAGAGGCAATGACAGTGCAAAATACAGCTTTGAAACTTTTTTCTTTTCTTCAGTTTCATTTAAAATTTCTTAAGGCAAAATGCGCGTTATTTTTCTTAAGATGCAATTGGATGTTTCAGATAAGGGTGCTATGTACAGTATGATTGCCGAAAAAGAACAATTCAAGAATTGGTTTAAAGCCACTAAAGGCAACGAGCTTTCAGAAGAGGACATGACAGATTTTGAATTGGTAAGCAAAGACAGGTTAAATTATTTCCACATATGTCAACAACTAAGCTTATTGAACTATCATTTTCTGCTTTAAAGCCCAAGGCAAAAGATTGTAGACTGCAACTTATGCCCGTTCGTTACATTGCTCTACATTCATGATATTTAAGGACGAGATGTACGAGATCTTCATTGGTCTACAAGAACAGCAGGCACAATCAGAAAGAGAACCAGATATTGATGCACAAGGGGATCCAGAGGTTCGCAGGCAACTCCCACTTGGCACGCGAGTACAGCGAGGACCAGATTGGATGTGGAATGACCAAGACGATAACGGTCCTGGCACAATCGTAGGATATGGCAGGCACCGTAAGTGAACATTTTGGTAATGATATAACGACAACGATAGCAACACCGCCGACAGCAACTGGACAAATAAGCAAACAAAGATGCAACGTCTGTGTGCATTTATGATAAATCCAAATTTTAATGTATTTATTTGTTCTACTCATTTTTATTCATTCACTATACTCAGCACACTTCCTTCAAAGCATCTGCATGTGTAATATACCGTTTTCTTCACAAATAGTTTTAGTAATAAACAGTGGTAAATGCT
Source organism: Lingula anatina (assembly GCF_001039355.2). The sequence continues at coordinate 63,242 of NW_019773848.1, read as the reverse complement.
CGGTTTTCATATTCAGACACGGTAATTGTGCAGTGGGACAAAAACAATACCAAAGCTCGGTATCGTTTCGGTGGGTCTACGGGTATGTATGACGTCATGGTCACGGAGCAACCCCGAGTATTATCCCCTGATGAAATGATAGCAGTCGGTGTTCACGTTATGAGAGGTATTATGACGAGTTCCCTTTTTATTGAAAATATGATACAGGTTACACATATCTAATGAGTATAATTTTAACGTCGCGTAAGAGGAATGCAGAGAGGATGTTAATTTTTCATGCACAGAATCGACACTTAAGCATCTATATGAAGAAAAATAAAAAGTCATATTTCACACTATACATGTATGATAAACAACACTAAGAACTCATTTAAAGTGGAACTATGGTGTAGTCTGGCTGTATCCTTATCTACAGCAAGAAACTGAAGAGTTGAGTTTACCGCCTTTGTTTTTCGTTTTTTTTTTACTTCAGACCAACACGTGGTGTGCACTTTAAATTAAACAAAATACTATTGCTTTTCTTCAAGGTCTAGACTGGCCTGAAAATGACAACAGCGACGGTGGGCCCGGTGGTCATGGCATCGTTTACAAAGTATGCGAAAATGGAAAAATTAAGGTAAGAATAGTTATTACAAAATTATTTCAGTTATTACAAAATTATCTCAGTTCTGATGTTCAAACAGTTCAAATTATCTCAGCTTTGGTGCTCATTCGATATTTTTGTGGTATATTATGTCTTGACCTATATTATGTATGAAAAAGTTAATTCATTTTAGAGGACACAATACTAAGCGGTTCTTTTATAATATTCAAGGTGCGTTGGTCCAATGGGAATACAACTGACTGTCGTTTTGGCTACGATGGCTTGTATGATGTTATTGTATGGTACGTGAACCTTTTTTAGACCATATCTTAAACAAATTGAATCGTTTCATATCTAAGAAAATGCAGATGCTTGCTTTGCCCATGCTTTGTCTACACTTCTTACTCTGTCATGTGCCTTGTATGTTTGGGAGTAACATTTCTTTTTTTTATATAAAAATTATACTTATGAAATTCTTCAATGCCAACATTTCTTTTTCAGCACTGAAGAAGAAATGCAACATAACACACCACCTGACTCTCTTGCCATTAAAAAATGAACCATCACAACATGGTGTGCAAGCGTTGAACCATTGTCCGAAGTTCAAAATATTAGCAACTGCGGGTCTCGCCTTCATTTAGCGATTTTGCAGGGACAGGCATATCTTTTTTCCGTTGAATGTGACAACAAGTGTGACAGTCTGAGATGCTTACAAAAAGAATTTCTCACGTTGATTTTGGGATTTGTAATGTTATATGCAGAGGACGAATGTTTTGTGCCAAAACAGAGCAATCCTTGTGCTTATTTAAAATTGTATTAATCAAAGGTACACTATACCTGTTTGAAAAGTTCACTTAATGATATTTTCTGTCTTCATATTCTGAAAAAATACTAATATTTTCCAATACATATTTTAAAATCATAAACACCCTCAAATGAAAATACCCGACTTCTATAGTTTCTGAACACGAAGACCTGGCGTTACAAAATGTCTAGCCAGTCGTTTAGGACTAAATAATAAGATTTTAAAAAATGGAATAAAACATGTAATGCAAGTGCAGGGGTGGGTCTAGCAATCCTTCACAAGCAGGACCCCCCCCCCCCCCCAAGGAATATTTATTTAGGCGGATAAATCCCGTATAGAGTACCTTTAAATATGAAGTTTGAAACATTAAAATGTCATAAATTGTAAAATCATGATTATAATAGTGCTAATATGAAAGATGATAATAAAAAAATGACCTTGAAATTCATTGGAATGCAGTGTTTTATACAAAGAAAACCGGCACTGGTCATGCAGGAAAAATGCATGCATTCTAAATCCGTATCTATGGAGAATTCCAAGCCAAAAATTCCCACGCAATTCAGGCGCATCAAAAAAAAAGTTTTACTTCGGTCCCAAACAACATTTCAGTGCAAGTCTACAACTCTATCGCTCTCTATCCGGAAGTGGATGCGTTTTTAAGTTTTCAACTATTTCTTCACATGCAGTAAGCCGAATGATCGGTCATATCTATTTCTTGTATTTTTTCGTGCGTGAGTTTTAAAGATGCTAACAGCGCAATAAAGAACCAACTAATCGATATTCTTTTATATGAGACAGTTGTTCTGTATACTATATTTGAGAATACCAGAAGAATGTAAAATGTAAAAATTATTTGCGTAAATATCAATGTGGTTCATATGTAAGGATAAAGAACTGTGTTTCAAAACATGTGTTCAGGATAAGATACAGCCTACAATAACACATAGAAAAATTCATTGTCACAGCTGTTTTAATAACCGATGAATATTATTCAATCTGAGTAATAATTTATCACTATATTTATGCATAGTTCTATCCACGATCCAGTTTTTGTCTGTCGGATCCTCCCAATTTCTGTAATGATGTAACAATCCAACCTCCTCCGGCACAATGCGTTCTGGGTAGCCAGGAAAACCCTTCCACACAAAGTGAATGCCGACGATGCGAACGCGTTCTGTGATAGCGAAATATTTCGAACGTGTGTGTGGCCTGCTGACGTAATTTTCCCTCTTCGTTTTTAACTGTGTTAACAGGTTAAACTCATTGACTGATTCATTTTTTAAAAGACTTTCATCGTTCGGCCATTCTGTCCTGAAAAATGTGTTTTTGAACACATATGCTCTCACTTTCTCGTCCATTGCTCCCAGCCTTTCAAATAGGTCCCTCCAAGTTCGATCAACACGTGGTACAATAAATTCGTCCATATCAGTCATCACTGTTACGTTTGCTTTGTGCAAATACCTATGTAGACAATCATTAAGAGCAGGTATTTGCCCAAAGTAATAAAGCTCTTCTTTATATCCTTCGATGGGCGGCCACACATTTACCTTGACAGGTACCGGCCACTGAATAAGATCCACAACACCTTCTTTGATGTAATGTTTAAGCGCTTTGGTCACTCGTGGACCAATGCTGTAATTGTAAAAGGTAAAATGTTCCGCGCCCAACTGGCGGTTCATTTCCACCATTTCTATAAACTGGTTTAAGTTATCATAATGCAGATGTAGCGGTGTCACACAAACTGCAAACCCAAAGCGTGGTTTTACTGTATTCTGCCATGATTTGGTATTCAGGACCTTCAGAACGCCGCCAGCAGGCACGTCACACTTATTGTATGCAAGTGACACGGCATACGGTCTCTTCTGTGACGGCAGGGGGCAGTTGAAAGTATAGCCTGTGTACCTGTGTGAAATACATGACAAAACTGAAATAATAAATCCTTCAGCCATTCACTAAAATAAGTAAAGATACTATTATTATTAACAAGTACATTAATTAATTATATCATCAATGATGAATCATTATCATTAGGTAAATATAAATATCAAATGAATGTGGTAATGTAATGGAATAATGAATGATTATAAGCATGGGGCTATTAACATCATATTAACATCATATCACGCTACAATTATCGGTGTATTACACATGTATTAGACAGTCTTACAATATGAAGGATCTAGGCTATCACAGTGAACCACCTGCCCTCCCTTACTATATAGGTTCGGAGACACATGTAGGCCTACCCCTTCACCACACCCAAAACAGTATAACAAACGAGAGGAAGAAAAGCCAAGTAATTCTTCCACCCTTGTGCCCTTCATATCACAGTAAACTTGTCACCGTCTACTATTTAATATAAGAAGTGAGGCAGATTAATTTTTATCCTAATGCCCCCCCTTCCAGCAAAACCCTGGAATTATGCTACAGGGCGATCTTTTTCTGTATAACATGCCCGGCGAGTTGCGTTAATTATAATATATAGAAATATTTAAAGTGCATTTGTTAAACAAATAAGCAAGCAAAGTGAAAGAAATAGAATGCCACACATGTTAAATCAGATTAAGAAATCTTATCACACCTTAGCCCCTTGTCCTCAGGTAATATCTCCGGTCCACCAGGTAATACATTCAGCGTGGCCGTCGCAGCTACAGGTGCTTCCTCATTCTCATCACGGTACCAAACTTGGCAATAACGTGGGAACTTCATCATTTTGCCTCTGGAATCCCCTATCGACAAAATTATTAGTACGCCATTCTTTCCTAAGCGATCGTCAACAAAGGCTGAGAAAGTGTAGAATAACCCCTGTCCACCCACCGGCAAGAAAACTTGACGATCTGCTGTATTAAACGGAGGGGGCAAAAGCTGTGGACATAATTCATAGGCAGTGCGGCGAGGTTGTGTCGCTGATTCTCCTGTGAATTCCTTTCGTTTCATGTAAACAATGTTACCGTCAGCAGCCACATGTCGCATTTCAGTATCTAGGTCATCACCTGCTTCGTTACCTGGACCTACACTTAGCTTGGATCGATCACCACTAAGGATGAAAAAATAGTACACACCTGCCAAATACAACGTTAATGTACATATGAGCATACGTTTTATACGCATCCTCATACCGGTAACATATTAACTGATCAAACTACTATGTTTTTCTCGAAATTTGGCCATACCTTCATGTACATGTCACTGACATGTACAGGTACTTGAAGCATTTTATATACATGTATGTAGGTCACATCAGTCTCGATCCAAGAACGACCAAAGACTGAACGTTTACTACTGCCACCTGTTGGTTGACAACCGCAAAAGCCAAACACTGTATTGCCTCAACTGATGCCTGCAGATTCAAAAGCGATTTTGTATTTCCATGATAATTTTAATTTCCCCAACGTTCCCAACGTTTTGCTTAGGACTCCTTATATCTTTTTACATGTCTTTTACATCCATCAATATATATTTTCTCGAATTGTGTAGGTCACGGGTAGACCCTGCCACTACATGTCCGCAAATTACAATGTACTTGGTTAAAAACTCATAGGCATGTTGTCACCTGTAGGCTACATGTACCAAATGACTACCATTAGGCCTGATATCAATTACGTGGTCAGTGTAGGCCTATATGTACCGGTAGACCTTTATCGCCAGGTTGAGTGAAATTGGGTTGGATGGGAAAGAGAGAGAAGTAGATCTTTGCTNGTATTCTAAATCCGTATCTATGGAGAATTCCAAGCCAAACATTCCCACGCAATTCAGGCGCATCAAAAAAAAAAGTTTTACTTCGGTCCCAAACAACATTTCAGTGCAAGTCTACAACTCTATCGCTCTCCATCCGGAAGTGGATGCGTTTTTAAGTTTTCAACTATTTCTTCACATGCAGTAAGCCGAATGATCGGTCATATCTATTTCTTGTATTTTTAAAGTTTTAAAGATGCTAACAGCGCAATAAAGAACCAACTAATCGATATTCTTTTATATGAGACAGTTGTTCTGTATACTATATTTGAGAATACCAGAAGAATGTAAAATGTAAAAATTATTTGCGTAAATATCAATGTGGTTCATATGTAAGGATAAAGAACTGTGTTTCAAAACATGTGTTCAGGATAAGATACAGCCTACAATAACACATAGAAAAATTCATTGTCACAGCTGTTTTAATAACCGATGAATATTATTCAATCTGAGTAATAATTTATCACTATATTTATGCATAGTTCTATCCACGATCCAGTTTTTGTCTGTCGGATCCTCCCAATTTCTGTAATGATGTAACAATCCAACCTCCTCCGGCACAATGCGTTCTGGGTAGCCAGGAAAACCCTTCCACACAAAGTGAATGCCGACAATGCGAACGCGTTCTGTGATAGCGAAATATTTCGAACGTGTGTGTGGCCTGCTGACGTAATTTTCCCTCTTCGTTTTTAACTGTGTTAACAGGTTAAACTCATTGACTGATTTATTTTTTAAAAGACTTTCATCGTTCGGCCATTCTGTCCTGAAAAATGTGTTTTTGAACACATATGCTCTCACTTTCTCGTCCATTGCTCCCAGCCTTTCAAATAGGTCTCTCCAAGTTCGATCAACACGTGGTACAATAAATTCGTCCATATCAGTCATCACTGTTACGTTTGCTTTGTGCAAATACCTATGTAGACAATCATTAAGAGCAGGTATTTGCCCAAAGTAATAAAGCTCTTCTTTATATCCTTCGATGGGCGGCCACACATTTACCTTGACAGGTACCGGCCACTGAATAAGATCCACAACACCTTCCTTGATATAATGTTTAAGCGCTTTGGTCACTCGTGGGCCAATGCTGTAATTGTAAAAGGTAAAATGTTCCGCGCCCAACTCGCGGTTCATTTCCACCATTTCTATAAACTGGTTCAAGTTATCATAATGCAGATGTAGCGGGGTCACACAAACTGCAAACCTATAGCGTGGTTTTACTGTATTCGGCCATGATTTGGTATTCAGGACCTTCAGAACGCCGCCAGAAGGCCCGTCACACTTATTGTATGCAAGTGACACGGCATACGGTCTCTTCTGTGACGGCAGGGGGCAGTTGAAAGTATAGCCTGTGTACCTGTGTGAAATATATGACAAAAGTGAAATAATAAATCCTTCAGCCATTCACTAAAATAAGTAATGATACTATTGTTATTAACAAGTACATTAATTAATTATATCATCAATGATGAATCATTATCATAAGGTAAATATAAATATGAAATGAATGTGGTAATGTAATGGAATAATGAATGATTATCAGCATGGGGCTACTAACATCTTTAGGCCACAGGTATGTTAATCTTGACTGACGATTACTTATATATACATTTAAAATGGGATGGGGCTTCCAATGATAAATATAACAATTATGGGTGTATTACAGATGTAGGCCTATTATCACAGTCTTACAATATGATGATTCCAGGCTGTTATAGTGAACCACCTGCCCTACCTTACTATAGGTTCGGAGATCCATGTACCCCTTCACCACACCCAAAACAGTATAACAAACGAGAGGAAGAAAAACCAAGTAATTCTTCCACCCTTGTGCCCTTCATATCACAGTAACATTGTCACCGTCTAATATTTAATATAAGAAGTAAGGTAGATAAATTTTTATCCTAATGCCCCCCCCCCCCTCCAGCAAAACCCTGGAATTATGCTACAGGGCGATCTTTTTCTGTATAACATGCCTGGCGAGTTGCGTTAATTATAATATATAGAAATACTTAAAGTGCATTTGTTAAATAAATAAGCAAGCAAAGTGAAAGAAATAGAAAGCCACACATGTTAAATCAGATTAAGAAATCTTATCACACCTTAGTCCCTTGTCCTCAGGTAATATCTCCGGTCCACCAGGTAATACATTCAGCGTGGCCGTCGCAGCTACAGGTGCTTCCTCATTCTCATCACGGTACCAAACTTGACAATAACGTGGGAACTTCATCATTTTGCCTCTGGAATCCCCTATCGACAAAATTATTAGTACGCCATTCTTTCCTAAGCGATCGTCAACATAGGCCGAGAAAGTGTAAAATAACCCCTGTCCACCCACCGGCAAGAAAACTTGACGATCTGCTGTATTAAACGGAGGGGGCAAAAGCTGTGGACATAATTCATAGGCAGTGCGGCGAGGTTGTGTCGCTGATTCTCCTGTGAATTCCTTTCGTTTCATGTAAACAATGTTACCGTCAGCAGCCACATGTCGCATTTCAGTATCTAGGTCATCACCTGCTTCGTTACCTGGACCTACACTTAGCTTGGATCGATCAGCGCTAAGGATGAAAAAATAGTACACACCTGCCAAATACAACGTTAATGCACATATGAGCATACGTTTTATACGCACCCTCATACCGGTAACATATTAATTGATGAAACTATTTTGTTTTAGTCGAAATTTGGCCATACCTTCATGTACAAGTCACTGACATGTACAGGTACTTGAAGCATTTGACATACATGTATGTAGGTCACATCAGTCTCGATCCAAGAACGATCAAAGACTGAACGTTTACTACTGCCACCTGTTGGTTGACAACTGCAAAAGCCAAACACTGTATTGCCTCAACTGATGCCTGCAAATTCAAAAGCGATTTTGTATTTCCATGATAATTTTAATTTCCCCAACGTTCCCGACGTTTTGCTTAGGACTCCTTTTATCTTTTTACATGTCTTTTTACATCCATAAATATATTTTTTCTCCAATTGTGTAGGTCAAGGGTAGACCCTGCCACTGCATGTCCGCAAATTACAATGTACCCTGTACTTGGTTAAAAACTCATAGGCATGTTGTCACCTGTAGGCTACATGTACCAAATGACTACCATTAGGCCTGATATCAATTACGTGGTCAGTGTAGGCCTATATGTACCGGTAGACCTTTATCGCCAGGTTGAGTGAAATTGGGTTGGATGGGAAAGAGAGAGAAGTAGATCTTTGCTATACAGCTACCGGTATCATTGGCAGTATCATACAGTGTATATGTACTTATAGACACGGTAGGCCCTACTCATGCTGAACTTACATGTAGACATACTTCAATTTATTGTTTTATTCATTCTCGCCACGATCAATACATACAGCAAAGAAAATCGAAATAGAAAGGGCATAAAATACAATGAAACAGACGTGGAAAATTACATTGAAATAATGCGTACAATACATAATACGGTATGGCAATGCAAACTGATATATCAATGCCAATTCTAATAAAACAAAGATATATGAAGCTTAATGCACTCGAAATGATGGCACTTCAAAATAAAAGTATTAGGGTTTAAAACCCTTTATGATAAAATAATAATGCTCAGATAATAATAATTGATTACAAAAAACTGATAAGATTATTTTGACTCTCACGTCAAAAACCACAGTTTAAATGCCAATTAAAAAACATACGCTCTAACAGATGTGTTTAAAATACATGCGTATATATAAAGAACACAGAAAAAAAGTATAACCAACTGTTCTACATATAGCTTGTAAAGAACCGGCCTAAATTAGGCCTATTGTTTAAACGGCATTGTGTTTGGGACTAGAAATAAACACAAAAAAAACATACAGTACATGAAAGATAATGTTCCATTGTCACCATAGTATTGCTGACGGCACACATGATATGCAAATGCATTATTCAGTGTAAAACTCATAGGCTTACATTCGTAAATGAAAACATATTGTGATGCCGCGGGTAGGTCACGGGGTGGACTTACAAAGCTAGCTCGAGTTTTCAGTCTTTGATTTACATATACACAGAAACAAAACAAAAAACATATGTAATGATACACTTTAAAAATGTATTCCCAGCTAATGTGGCATATTAACAAAGTCTTCTGATTTTGTTCAAATATATATGTCAGAAAAATGAATAAACACATTTGGTTATTGGTTCTTTTACCTTTTTTTTCGGAAAAGAGCATTAGCTACCAGTTGATTTTTTGCTTGGCGAGACATCAAATCTCAACGAATATACTATTTAAGAAAGTTTTTGGTTTCTGTGGACATGTGAATAAAAGACTGAAAACTCACAAAATAATGCGTATGATTTTTTCTCCTAGAATACAAATCAGAAGATGGAGTGTTTAGAGAATGATATCGATTAAAGCCATTAACTTCATGTATTTATTTTTCGTTACTAAACTTGAATCAATTGAAATTTTGAATAAAATTTTTAAAATAAAAATATTGCAACATTGTAAAGCGCACCGGGCAGGCTACACGTGTTAAATAAATTAAATAGATTAATCATCACAATTGTACTGTATGATAAACATTTTGCACTCTCCGTAATAAGCTGTCGCTATACTTGTGCATAGTTCTATCCACAATCCAGTTCTTGTCATCAGGATTGTCCCAATTTCTGTAGTGAAACAACATTGCAATTTCTTCTGGTACCACGTGATCTTTATATCCTGGCATGTTCTTCCATACATAGTGAATTCCCACGATACGCGAGCGTTCTGTGATGACGAAATATTTTGAGCGAGAACGGGGCCTACTCACTTTCTTCTCGCGCTTTGTTTTTAGCTGTGTTAAAAGATTAAATTCATTGATTGATTTGTTATTGGCAAGACTTTCGTCGTTCGGCCATTCTGCCTTAAAAAAGGCGTTTTTGAATAGAAATGAACCTACGTGTGGTTTCATTCCACCGAGACTTTGCACTAGTTTTTTCCAGGTCATATCAACTCGTGGCACGATAAACTCATCCATATCCGTCATAACTGTGAAGTCAGCTTTATGCATATATCTGTTGAAGCAGTCATTCAGCGCCACCACTTGTCCATAGTAATGAATTTCCTCCCTCTGCCCCTTAACTGGGGGCCAAATATTAGCTTTGATAGGTAAAGGCCACTGAATGAGATCTGCAACACCTTGTTTGGTATAATGTTTTAGTACTTTGGCAACTCGTGGACCTATGCTGTAGTTATAGAATGTAAAATGTTCAGCGCCCAACTCGCGGTTCATTTCAACCATCTCCACGAACTGATTAACATTATCGTATTGTAAACTCATTGGCGTTATGCAGACTGCAAATTCAAATTTCGGTTTGACTGGCAATTTTGTTGGTTTAGTATTAAGGACCTTCAGTACTCCACGTGCTGGAATATCACATTCATTGTAGGCAAGTGATGCGGCATATGGCAACAGTTGTGACGTCAGCGGGCAGTGGAAAGCATATCCATTAAACCTGTGAAACAAAAACAAAAATGTTTGAATTGTTAGTTATTAGAAAATACCTATATTTGCAAGCGAGGAGATTTTTTGAGACGCTTAACTTCTCTGAAACCACATGACCTTCAAGATCTTAAAAAAAACAAACAAAAAAAAAAAAAAAAAACGGACGAATAGCATGTGACAGAGAGGGCTGCATTGATGCTATACTAGGGAATATGTTCTACCTTCAGGAAGCAGAGGATGGATTGTAACCCCCTCCCTATATAATACCTGGGAAGTGAAGCAAGGCAAAATGTGTTATCCTTGTGCCCTCCCTCCCTCATGTCCCCACCCCTGGTCAATAAACCGGGTTCAATTACTGCATACGTACATGTACAGTCTCATCTAACTGTCCGTGATGGCCGGATTTACAGGGGTGGGTGTCAAACATTTTTTACTCTGAACGCGACTTAATATCACATTGTAATAAACGATTCCCTGATTAAACAATGTTGGGGTGTTTCTGTTTAGTGATAAAGAATACGCCCATGATGCAGCTGACACAGGTGTTAAGAGGCTGAGAGGCTGGTGCCTAATAGTGTAAAATAATAATAATAATAATAATAATGATGATGACAACGACGAGGACGATGATGCTTGATTCATCCCCGCTTTCTCATGAATAATTCAAACATGAAAATCGCTTTAAATGTGTATCAATTTCAGACATATGTATATCGCGAGGTGACAGATTTAGGCAGATCAAATAAAATCCTGATTAATCAGTGAATGCAATGCTTGTCTCCTTTAATCCTCATTAAGTCTTTCCAAATAGCATATGTCCTTATGGTTTTTAAATAATGAGCTTAATACTCCTGCTCAGAAGGTACTTATATTAGTACAAAGTGAAAATACAAGAAATATCAGTTCACTCGGTCTAAGCCGAAAGGAGAAAATTTTATGGGGGTTATTTTACTTTGGAAGTAGATAGACTGAAGTTCGATAAGCCCAGTGCACTGATGAAGAAGATATTAGATGTAAATCTTCATCATTTTGGACTGCCGTTATGTAGACGGATTTTGTATCATTGATTTCACAGCCAGATAACCACATTGTTCGAATACGATTGCACGCTGCAATAGAAAATTGCTGCAGCAAGCGTATTCTATTGATTCTGGTATTTGCAAATTTTAACAACTACTAAGGTGAAAATCAATAGTTATATAATTCCTTGTAGGTACATTGAACAGAGTAAGTATGGACATCAAAAGAATTACTCAAAAGGCACACATTTGGCTGGTAGTGTAAGGAGGAGCGTGCACTCAAGGTCTTACAAGTGGCAACAGATCAACATTTTTTCCCTGTTGAATATTCTACATATGTAGTCTATCAATCTGGGTCAAAGTCAAATAAAAAAGACACCTCACCTTCACGCACTGATAAAACACACAGGCTTGACAACAACCATGTGCAGATATGGGAGGGGGAGGAGGGAGGGGGAGAGGGGGTTGGCGGATTATAACAAAATGTTTGGTGTGAGCTTGATCTCACAGCGATCTTAGTGCACATTGTTGGCGTGTATCAAGAATGACAACTCGCTATCGGAGCACACGTAAAGAGACCGATAACGGTTCAAAATGGAAACCTGTTACGTCTTACCCCAGCCCTCTCCCACAATGTAACGTCACAAACTGCCCTTTATCTGCAGAGCATATTTACAGAAAGATAAGAATTCGAAGTACAACCAAAGCTTTTGTTTATCATGTATCAAAAAACAATTATTTGCCCTTTTTTGTCAAGTTTGCCACCTTTATCAAACCTTGACTATATAAACTGGTTCTTATGCTTATGTTTTAGTTCAAAACGTAATAGTTCAAACCCAAAGCTACATTGCCATACGGGAGACATCGATTTTCCTGAGGTCTACCTTGTGGACCTCTGTACAAAGTAAGCTTACACGATCACGTCACATAAGTAACCCCCAAGTAGCGCAAGTTTACTTTTTTGAGGCCCAGCAAATCGGTATGATTTAAAGATTTCTAACATTTTCGTATCCCTATTAATTTTGAGCGAAATAAGCAATGGCATATACATTACGGACTATACCTTCGCCCATGGCCTTCGGGATATTTCTCCAGTTTTCCGGGGATGATATTCAGGAAGACCGTTGCATTAGCATGTCCCCCTAAAGCGCTGCCTGTTGTGTTGTCCCTCCCTGCATTGTACCAAGCCTGGCAAAATCTCGGAAGTTTCCCCTTGGGGTCGCCTATAGATATGACGACAAGGACGCCATTCTTTCCAAGTCGGTCATCGACGAAGGCGGAAAAAGTATAGAAAGTCCCTTCTTCTCCAACAGGGAGGAAATCTTGACGATCGGGTGTGTCGAAAGGAGGCGGCGATAGCTTTGGGCATGACTTGTAGTCAGCACGACTGGGAATGACCGTCAATTTCTCCGTAGTACATTCTGTGGTCGTTGTTGTCGTTTCAGGAAGCTTGCCGTTTTTTACTATCTGCCGTGATTCTAAACCTGGTTGAACTATGTCTTTGATGTAAGGCTCAAGGTAATTAGCAGAAGGGTTGAAAAAATAATATATTATGAATAAATATAGCCCGATAATCCATACGAGCGTACGTTTAAGTCTTACTCTCATACCTGCGCCAAGTGTTCGACATGCCTGATGTTGAATAGAGAGCTCTTTCCTTCGATCAGCTAAACCTTCATTATTATTGATCCATTTTGTTATTTGCTTTGCGCTACGTTCTGTTTACACAGCACGAGATAAAAGATTTGAAGGTGGGAGGAAAACCTATAACAACAAAAGGGCAATTCTCCCTCAGAAATTATTTTTATAGGGAGCCCGGGGCTAGTTGGCCCAGTTAGACACTTTTGGCCTTGTAGAGCCAACTAGGAATGGGTTAGAGTAACAAAACCGGTTTCAAAGTAAGCCCCATGAACTAAGCTACGTATGTAACGCCATTCTTTTACAAATATAATGCCAGATGGCTCACAATTTGACAAAAAACGCAGTTGACGTCAAGGGGGCCAACA
>NW_019773848.1:22593-47713 GCF_001039355.2 Lingula anatina | reverse complement strand
TATTGCAGTAATCTAATCTTGATGATATAAATGCATGTACTAATTTTTCAGTGGTTTTGTTATCTAACACTTTCCTTATTTTTCCAATGCGCCATAGTGCATAAGATGCTGATTTACACACTTCAGATACACGCTTGCCCATAGTGCCATTTTCATCGAGGGTAACTCCCAGATCTTTTACAGAACTAGATGGTTTTATAAGAACATCTCCTATGCAAATGTTGGCATTTGCTACATTTTTTCTATTTGCCTTGAACCTTGATGTAAACCATATCAACTCAGTCTTACTATCATTTAAAGCCAACATGTTCACTTTCATCCATTCTCGAATCTCTGCAAGACAAGTCTCCATAGAAGTGATTGTTGCAGACTGGCTGCTCTTGCATGTAATATATACTTGTGTCTCATCTGCAAAAATAACAGTGTTCAGACCATGCTTTAGTATGATATCTTCTACAGGTAACATGTATAATGAGAATAGGATCGGACCTAACACAGACCCTTGTGGGACACCGTACTCCAAGTTAACTGGCTGAGATAAAACCATTGTAGGCTACGGTCACTTTACAAGTGTATGTGGCCAATTTCTTTACCTCGTAGTTACTTTTTCATAAAATGACGGGGGGGCAACTTACCCCGGGGTCCAACTAGCCCCGGTCTCCCCTATCACGCCATAGTCACCAATATGAGCCCATATTTGTCCGACGTATACACTAATTTTTAAGCTGTTCCCTCCCCTCAAGCTCTAACTCTTTACAGCGAGAACGAGCGCTTCGCACACACACATGTACACACGCACACATGTACACACACACACACACACACACACACACACACCTGCATACGTACAAACAAACAAACAAACAAACATGCACAACAAATTGGTACTGGTAATTTTAACCGTACACTATCCTCAAATAATCGATAATGTTACATACATGAACTACGCACTCGTTTAAAACGCATAAGAACGTCACAACATAAGTAATGAAAGCATATCATTCAATCGTTCAATCAATGAACGTAAACCTTGTACTGGTAATTTGATTGGATAAGAACACACAAAAAATTCCATTTTATCTATATATTTGGAGAGTCCATAATTATCCATCTGTGTCACACTAGTGGCGCCTGAAGAAGTACGGTTAAATTCTGAGTAGCAGGCCGTTGTCTCAGATTGGCTCCAAACGCATTACTTTGAGTGGATGTCAAAACAAGGCAGCCACTTGAATAAGATCCCTCTACGTTGTAAATGTTTGATAAAGCAAAATTCTGAATGTCATGGGATATGACACACTGCAGGTCGATAAAAACCTGCGACATATAAGCAAACACGGGGAAAGTGATATTATATTGAAGCTTTTTACTGTAAATATATTAAGAGTAGTTACCATGAAATATATGAAACTGAAAACAATGGCAATTTGTGTTCATCCTTCAAACACAAAGGGGTCATTAGCATGTAGTCGATGTAGAATACAATTGATTTTCGTCGTTAACCCTTTTTAGTGCACTTCTTTTAAGTAAATGCAAAGAGATAAGAGTATGCAGGCCTACTAACACCTATTATGTGTCAAAGATTTGTGCACGTCATCTCACCAACTGCGAAGTGTTTGCGTGCTCACGATAGTAATATGGTCTTTATGTAGATATGATTTTACAGGGCCTATGGGCAGTTATAAAACTATTCTATATCACCTGTACACAATTACGATACCCAATAACAACGTCTTTCTAAAGAATCTTTCATATATATGAATTCCCACTTCTGACGTGTGTAGGCCTACATAAAGGTAACTAAATGATATCAAGAAAGAAGACTGGAATATAACGTTTTGTTTATACCTGTACATTTACATTTCTCATTGATGATCGGAACTATTTTCCCACATTTAGAAACACTGACGATTTACTCAAGGCGGATAATGCTTATGTTATAGTGAGGAATGACGACAGCAGTTTGGAGCTTTCGAACGTTTATTCACCGACTCTCTCTTCATACAACTTCACAAATATTTATACTCAATTTCTCCGTTCTGATCACGCATTTACTTGTTTTCTTTTCCATTGTCTTTGCGTGATTACAAAATATTTTCCATTCGAATGTTGCAAGTCACCATGTAACATTTCCTTATTAGGTAATCCCTAAGAGACTTGTTTTCAATTAAAGATATCTAAAATAATTTGGATTACTCATGCTAGGACCTTATCCAAAACTCAGTTATCATGTGGTAAATAGATGATCAAAATTAAAATATGTTATGAAATTAACCAATCACATTAACTGTTTCTGACTTTGACCTTTTCCATCTTTTTCTGACACTAAAAACATGTTCTACGCTTGTTGACTCTTGGAGAAACTTAACTTACACTCAATAACTCTTTGTCCCTTTTACTCATTTGATTCCGCTTTAATTGTTTTCTGTAATTAGTGAAAGTGTAAGTAATTTGATTTACAACACTTATGTCATTATGTCTTAACCATTTGACCTGCAAAATTTTAGGACAAAATGCTTTCTCCTAATCTAAAATCTAGGCTACTTATCTTAACGTGCATATCTTGCCAAATGGGGAATAAAAATACTGGTTTTTCTTTATGAGTTTCATATCACAAAAAACGGTCCTTGTTTTATCATTTACGAGGCAAATAAGATTCAAATAAACTTATCAATATTTTCCAAGTCCACTAACAAGGCTATAACACACTTTAAAAATCAAACTGGTCCTATAACAACACTTTTTTGCTGCACTACGTGCCTGTTGTAGCTCCGTTTAAAAAATCTTGGAGATTAGTGCTTTTAAATAAGGGCAGAAAAACCAGAATCCCAAAGGCGCAAATTATTGTTATTATAGCCATTAGTAAAGTAAAAAACCTGTCCAAGCCGGAGGCAACATCTTGCCAGTGTACAGCAGGGTTGTTTTCGTGAGTGTTTTTTGTTTCAGCATTGTTGTAAGAACGCTCGCCCTGATCAGTAAAAGCGATTTTTCGACCTTTTGGTTTTGATTGTATGGTCTTCACGTCCTGACCCAAGTCGATCTCTTCAGTGTCACTGATACGAAAGGGCAGTTTTGTCTGTTCGCTCTCTCCCAATTCATGGCCATGTTGTGTCAACGGGGCTATCTTCATTGGCGATTTGTCTCCACTTCCGAGACACCATCTTTTACTTCTTCTTTGAAATATTTTCGCTATCCATGCAGGTGGGACACCGTTGTCTGCATGGTCATGGTGCAGTTTTAACACAAACGCTGACATAACTATGGAAAATGAGCACATCACCATAATGATCGTCAGGTAGATACCTGGAAAACAACAACGGATATCATGACTTCAAACACAGGCTAAGGTTGCAGTTTTAACATGTCTGGCAACCCAATTATTAAGCGTTCACCATTATTACTGAGTCTGTTATAAGTACATGTGCGGGGTCTTGAACTGCATCTTCAGTTTAGTTATAACAGGTCCTTGCAATGTGTGGATATCGATAATAGCTAGTGGTCGTGAATATAGCTAAGGGAGTAGGGTGGAATGAATGTTTGTTGGGCAGTACAGTACAACCTCCCGCTCCCACCCATAGCCTTTGGAAACCAACCACTTTTCTTTTGAAAAGGGTTACTGTGTGTAGGGGGAGGGACAAACGTTCACAGTCCTACTCCCTGATAACGTAGTTAGCTGACTGTATTTCAAACCTTATCACTGCTATTGTAATTGAGATAAGTCGTGTCATTCATAAAAAAGATAAAATGACCAAATAAACACTAAATCTTTTTGCACTCACTTATCAAAGGAGGGAACTCTGAAGTCGCTGGTATATGGTCAGCAATCAGGAGAACAAAGACCGCAAATGCCACAAGAACAGACATGCCCAAGGTCATTTTCTCTCCGCTCTGAACTGGCAGAATAAATATCACCAGACTCAGAAACGACAGCAGCAAGCATGGGCTGACAACATGGAACCCATAGTAGAGAGACCCTCTGCGTAACTGCAGGTAAAAAGTAACATCAGGCCACGGCTCCGGACAGCAATCGTAGTAGATAACGTTTCGCCGGGCTACGGTGTCCACGATGTCCCATTCGCCGTTTTCCACGTACCCGCTCCCAAGCAAAACCTCGGTGGTTATGTTAAGAATGTCCATTAGGTACATGTCCTGTGCCCATGAGCCGAATTTTAAATGGCAGATTTGATCATCAAAGGGAAAATATGAAAGGTCCATCTTGCAGGAACTCTTGGTGATGGTAGGGACAGGTGCGAACACCTCCCCGGTATAAGTTACCCAGCTAAGACCATTGTAGAGGGTCGTCAGGTTGTACCCAGAAACACTGAAATATACAGAGTCGCTGCAGTTCATGGTACTCTCCGATAATTGAGGCAGAAGGGATATTCAACAATCCGTTAGTTTTTGCCCACTATTTTTGTTATAAAGAGTCTAAAGATCCTTTGAATGGCTTATATCTTTTAGACCATTTTCTCTACTTGTGCTTTATGAAAACTGAGATCAACACGCATTTGCGTAAAATCTTTAATTGTAATGAAGAAAAGTTCAATTATTTTATACATATGAATGTCTATATTTTGTTTTGCAAATAAAGCCACACAATGAAAAGAAGTGTGGTTGCCAAGAAGATTGATATCTACAAATGCTATCAAAATTTTTCATTTATGGATTGACTTGAAGGCCTGATTATGAAAATTTTCACGCCAGTGAAACAGCTGTCTCTATTTTAGCCCGTATGTTTTATGTTATCTATAACGTGAAATAACTAGCTTACCTGTTGTATAGGATAATATCTGGCGACCAGAGAAGATTCCTTGGGATGCGTGTAGTGGTAATGTTTCCATACTGTGTGGGATCCCACTGTAACTGCTCATCAAACCACCACTAACACAATTTAAAGATAAGTATACATGAAAATAAGCACAACGGGAACAGCAGCTACGATATATAAAAAAATCATATTGACACAACAACCACAATTTATCAAAATATTATTTGGCAAGTCAGAAATAAAACTATTCATTTCCATTTCGGGTGCTCGTTTTGCATATCTCAGTCCCAATGTTTTTCGAAGCAGGTGGGTAGAGGGAGCCGAATGTCCTAATCAGAATCATTTAGTCAAGCTGAAACAAGAGCAATATCAATCCATATATTGGTACAGGACATCCTCTTTGATAAGTGACAGTGAACACTATGTCGTTCAGTCGACTGGCGACACGAATAAGGCCAACTATGAATCCCTTTCTGTGCAGACATTTTGTGTCAAATAACGTGAAAATCAACATTTACCCATTTTCAAATACCAGTGTTGAGACTATAACAGAGGGTTGAGACATGGGTACTTTGAAATGTGTTTTGAATCGAATTGGACATGAATATACTGTACATTTATTGCCAGGTACAAACAACAACAACGTAATACAACAATTTCTAAAGTATTAGCTTACCATATCGACCCATGTGTTCAGCAACAGCGCCTCGTTCTTTTCGTCCTTAGAAATTTATATATTAAATAATATTTTATTCGGGTGTAAAACAGCAAAATAAATTAATGTATATCATGGATATATCTCACATATGTAAAACAAACAAACAAAAAAAAATCAAAGACACATATTCAATGCTTGGTTTCTAAAATTCAAAAGAGCAGGGTACGTTTTGTTTGGTCGTTTAAGGGGACAGCTGAAATGTCGGACATTTAACGGGCCTTTATTTACCTACATGTGTAATTCTCTCATTATTACCATTCTGTATTCAACCGATTTTTAATTTTAAACAGAAAAAAATAGTTGGCATTTTGGATAGAAGAGAAGGATGTTGGGTACGCATGTACCAGATTCTTTGTCACAAAACATTAAGATCAAGTTGTACATCATACAAATGATGGCATCCTACGGACACTAGAATTCAATCAATTATCGACATTGTTACATTAATTATCCTTGAACTCCACTCGCATTCGATTTCAGCATTCATACAATTATATTTTCCCTGAGAAATATCAACGTGGTAATTAATTATTAAAACTCTTATCGTTTGCTCCTTAAAATCAAATATTTCGTCGCTTTGTTCTTCAACCAAATAAGTGGTCGTTTTGTGACAATGACTTCAGAATATCGATAGTAATACAAACGGGATGGTAAAGGCATTCTTACGATTTTGAATTGCATTTAATATTAGTGTACTTTCTTTGCTTTCTCTGTGTGTTGTATGTAAACTGTTTGCAAAGGAAAACTAACTGGAAGTAGACCTCATAGAAACGGAATCCCGTATATTGAAAGTCGCCATAATATAGAGGATAGTTGTAATGAAAACATACAAACGAGAGAGAGGGAGAAAGAGAGAGAAACGCCTTCTCTTACCACTTCCAGTATTTGGTATAATGTCAGGGACAGGCGTACTTCCAATGCGCGTGAATAGTTTTTCACGGGCCGAACCCACTTATTGTATTGCTGCAGCAGATTGTTAAACAGGCGCTGTTCTATCCAATACTCATCGTTGGTGGTGTTGCCTGGAATGAAGTTCATTTTATAATTAGAAAAAACACTCATCCTAATATGATTAAGAAATTATTTTTGCAATTATTTTTAAATAAAGCTAGTTTTGTAATTGACAAAAGATTTATAATCGAAATTAGATCCATCTATGCAAAAATCTTATTTCATCTCAGACTCCTAAAAAAGGTCCAGAGCTAAATTGTCTCCCATCGAGACCGAGAGTATTAATAAGTGTTAAGATATTGAAAATACTTTATAACACGACTTGAGTAGAAATATCTGCTTTAGCACAAGATTCTAAGAATCTTAGCAGTCTAAGTTGTCTTTCAAAAAGAATATTAAAAACATCTTATCTCGTTATAAAAAAAAAAACAAACTAAAACTCATAGCGCATAGGATTTGGTTTAACAACAATGGCGTTATTAGGTATCTCAACTACATTCATTGTGGGCGCTTGAAAAACGCACAAGGCCAACAAAACAAAGTCGTCTGAACTTTTAAATGGGTACGAGACTGAACAAAATGGGCAGGGCTAGCAGTCTAAGCTAAATTTCAAAGTTTTGGACTTTTTATGAAACAAGCTGAGCTTTAGAATATATTTGCATGTACAGTATGGAGATCTGGGCGAGAGATGGTGCAGTTCACCTGTCCAAAAGGTCAACTTTCCTTTTTATTGTGTTATGATGGTTCTCTACAGAAGTGTGGGCTTGGAACTTTTTTCTAAGAACCAGAGTGGTATTTACTGCAAGGGAAATCCAATGGCACTTATATTCAGGCGGTAGAGTCTAACAATTGTGCCAAAGTTGATAAAAGCATGAATCTTTCCACATGGTGAAAGACAATATATAGTGTGTTCGTTAATTCTGGATAGGGAGGCATCTCCGAAATTTAGAAGTATACGGGTGAGCCGTTTTGTTAAGATAAGTTGACTCAGCGTTTTTATGAACATTCAGATTTCTCCGAAACAAGCACTGCCGACGTAAATTACAATGTAATGGATAAAATAAATACATGTACTGTCATGTGCAGCACATGTATGAGGGCAAAGATGACGACCCGGGGGCGGATTGAGGCCGTCTTCTGGGTCTTCTGGAAGACGGTCAGATTTTCAAGTTTACATTAACAGTTAGCTAATTTTCTGTCGGAAGACGGTCAAAAATAGAGGATGGATCAACAAAGATGATTTGGAAGACTGTCAGAAAATATCTTTGGATCCGCCCTCGGGTCACGTCACTGGGTGATATTGGTTTTCGTCGGCCATTATCCTTAACTATCATTATCACCTTTTTTTGACATTCAAAAATAAAAGAAATAAAATATAAATAAATAGATAATTTATTAAAGGGGTATAAATAGAAATAATATAAAATAAATTTCAATTGCGGGCTAAGGCTGGGTTCCCATGCCTAGATCAATCCATCTGGATCGAGACTCCCTGGGGAGTCCCACTAGATTGCTTTCAACTAACCGGCTTAAGTGTCTGTCTCGCCTACCGACATTAACATATTTCACTCGGTTGCTTAATGAACGCAACAAAACCACCCGGTCTACCTCTGATTTTCTTCCGGTAATTAAGTTACAAAATGTTGCATCCGTCTCAGTGCAAGTGAAAATCGAGATACTTGAAACTGATAACTCAAACAAGGCGTTGGGGTCTAAACAAGTACTGGTTAATCAAAACAATGAGATGCGATTTTTGTGAAACGACTTGTTAAGTGATGTGACTGTATCTAGCACGTTTAAGTTCATGAATTTTTAATTTGTGTGATCTTTCATACACGGCCTAATAATTTTTCTCTCAGGCTATAATCTTCGATGTCATTAGCCCCATTCAGAATAGGGGACTAACTAGTCCGAGGGTCAAATTCAAAGCTTGCCGTCTAAACCGCTAATAGACACTGAATAGATACATGTATCCCGTGGGGGAGTATTCAGGTGGGTCGGCCATATTTGGTTCTCGGACTAATTAAAGTAACACAGTTTTGTGTCTGTAAAAAGGGAGAAACCGCCGATAAACAATGGTGAATAAAATGTAATCATGAAATAAAACTGAAAAACACCCAATGGTCATTCATCGTAGAAAGTCTCATGCTTTTATCAACAATTCTTGAAAAAATAGACCTAACCTCCTATTACTAAAGTTATGAAGAGGTAGCAGGAATTAAAAAGAAAACGTTTTACAGAAACAAACGTTTTAAAACATATTTAATCCTACTCCATAGACTTTGAAATATCATTTATTTTGTTTTTACGTCTAGTATTTTGTTAATTTAATAAACAATGTATTATGAACTTTATGTGTATTGTAATCAATTGTAAAAATTCAACCTAACAGCAGGAATTTGAATAAAGAACTGGTAGTGTAACAGTACATGTATATCATTCACAGTAATGATAATATAACTCTAATATGCTGCCCAAGAAAAAACATAAGTTGTGAAAAAGTTGAGTTTGGAAGGAAAGCGAGGGCACGATCAAAATTTGTCTCATGTAATATTTTGCGTCTTTCATTTGCATAAGTGTTTTAAATATTTTTCTTTACAAAGGATAACAGGGTCCAATTTAGACATTTAAACGCTAAATTTGCTTAACAGAGAGTAATTGTTGAATGTTATTGACTTTTCTCTGTTATTTCATCGCCGTCGCAGTTTGCCTTGTTTGTCTTGAGTAAGTTAATGGCCACTTTTTCATTTTTTATGAAATAGCTATCCAATTTCCCTTCCAATCATTCTTATATCGGAAGGGTCACATATCCAGCCGACCTTAATATCTATATGCAGCAAAAAGACAAGGATTCGCACGAAAACAACTTAAATAACACATATAGAAGTCTATATTGGTGATATGGATAAGAGGGTTCTATTGGAAACGCCCCAAGTATATTGTAATCTTAAGTTCTAATTTTCACATCCAAAAAAAGTTTGAATCACATAAAAAACAATCACTAAGTTCAAAGTACATTTATTTCAGTAATTTCAGTAATCAATAGTGTTCGTGTATCAGTTTTGAACATTTGAAACATTTAATAATAACACTTACCTGCCCTTGTGTCTTCAATGCTGCATTGCAACAGAAGCACCTTTAAAAAAAGCCATTTGATCGTCATGGCGCTCAGAGTATCTCTCTGACACCAACGTTATAGGCGCTCCTCTAAATGTTTGGACACAATTGTCGTATCCCACAATCCCCACTTATGGGATATTGACTTGTTCGATAAAACATTTATGTTTACTATCCTAGGAAACAATCGGGAAAATGTGCTATGAGAGATACATGTATTATTAGAACCGTCGCCAGAACTAGCATGCAGGCTGTATTGTACATCTAAGAAACCTAGTCCTGCAAATCTTTGGAAAACGTTGAATACTGAATTCTACACTAACAACCGAATGCAGTATCTTTTACTTTTATGTTTTATTGCTCTGTAGTTGTATTAGAATAGATAAGACCCTTGGGAATGTGATACGTAGCAGACGACTTTCTCTTCAATATGAAGTGCATTTTTGAGAATTAATCTTTTCCACATAAAGCTGCACAATCTTGATATTAACAACGTGATTAATGTTGAAAACCTTTGCTGTTTATGGAAAATGCCAAGAAAATTGAGTAAGGCGATTACAATCTGTTTAAGTTAAGTATTAACAGTAGCAATAACTCTTCAGTACTTAATTTGATTATCAGTATACACTTACGATCAATTATGTTCAATAGCCATTGGAATATTGATTTAAAGCTATTTAGTGCTACCGTCCGTCATTATCAAACTCTTTTTAACACGGTACAGATGCTAATTCTCACGAGCGTCTGACTAGCTGTAGTTGTATCACAATACTGACGATGTCACCTCTTTTACATTAGCACACTTAATTATCAACAACATAAACTAATTAATTTAAATAAATTACATATATTAGTAATTCTCTTAATTGATTCACTTAGATAAATTACGTAAAATATTAACTGTATCAATTTATTTATTTACATTAATTACGTTAAGGATATTGTAACCCTTTATTATCATCCAGATACTGAAAATGAGGTTTTTCCTGCATCTAATTATTCAATAATATATCTTTCTTTGCGCTGATTTATAACAATTTTAAAAACTTTCGAAAATATTGAATATGTATTGCTCGTTGCAATGTATAAGCACAGGCAACTCAAAGCTTTAGTCGCCAATTTAAACCTATTCTATTTTTTATGGAATCCCAGGAGGGCCAAGCGAAAAAAAATTGAAAAAAAAATTTTTTTTTTGAAAAAAAAAAAAATTTGAAAAAAAAAAAATTGAAAAATAAAAAATTAAAAAAAAATTTTTTTTATGAAAAAAAAAATTGCGAAATTTGCGAGATCGCGTGNCAATCCCAATGTTTTTCGAAGCAGGTGGGTAGAGGAAGCCGAATGTCCTAATCAGAATCATTTAGTCAAGCTGAAACAAGAGCAATATCAATCCATATATTGGTACAGGACATCCTCTTTGATAAGTGACAGTGAACACTATGTCGTTCAGTCGACTGGCGACACGATTAAGGCCAACTATGAATCCCTTTCTGTGCAGACATTTTGTGTCAAATAACGTGAAAATCAATATTTACCCATTTTCAAATACCAGTGTTGAGACTATAACAGAGGGTTGAGACATGGGTACTTTGAAATGTGTTTTGAATCGAATTGGACATGAATATACTGTACATTCATTGCCAGGTACAAACAACAACAACGTAATACAACAATTTCTAAAGTATTAGCTTACCATATCGACCCATGTGTTCAGCAACAGCGCCTCGTTCTTTTCGTCCTTAGAAATTTATATATTAAATAATATTTTATTCGGGTGTAAAACAGCAAAATAAATTAATTTATATCATGGATATATCTCACATATGTAAAACAAACAAACAAAAAAAAAAAAAATCAAAGACACATATTCAATGCTTGGTTTCTAAAATTCAAAAGAGCAGGGTACGTTTTGTTTGGTAGTTTAAGGGGACAGCTGAAATGTCGGACATTTAACGGGCCTTTATTTACCTACATATGTAATTCTCTCATTATTGCCATTCTGTATTCAACCGATTTTTAATTATAAACAGAAAAAAATAGTTGGCATTTTGGATAAGAGAAGGATGTTGGGTACGCATGTACCAGATTCTTTGTCACAAAACATTAAGATCAAGTTGTACATCATACAAATGATGGCATCCTACGGACACTAGAATTCAATCAATTATCGACATTGTTACATTAATTATCCTTGAACTCCACTCACATTCAATTTCAGCATTCATACAATTATATTTTCCCTGAGAAATATCAACGTGGTAATTAATTATTAAAACTCTTATCGTTTGCTCCTTAAAATCAAATATTTCGTCGCTTTGTTCTTCAACCAAATAAATGGTCGTTTTGTAACAATGACTTCAGAATATCGATAGTAATACAAACGGGATGGTAAAGGCATTCTTACGATTTTGAATTGCATTTAATATTAGTGTACTTTCTTTGCTTTCTCTGTGTGTTGTATGTAAACTGTTTGCAAAGGAAAACTAACTGGAAGTAGACCTCATAGAAACGGAATCCCGTATATTGAAAGTCGCCATAATATAGAGGACAGTTGTAATGAAAACATACAAACGAGAGAGAGGGAGAAAGAGAGAGAAACGCCTTCTCTTACCACTTCCAGTATTTGGTATAATGTCAGGGACAGGCGTACTTCCAATGCGCGTGAATAGTTTTTCACGGGCCGAACCCACTTATTGTATTGCTGCAGCAGATTGTTAAACAGGCGCTGTTCTATCCAATACTCATCGTTGGTGGTGTTGCCTGGAATGAAGTTCATTTTATAATTAGAAAAAACATTCATCCTAATATGATTAAGAAATTATTTTTGCAATTATTTTCAAATAAAGCTAGTTTTGTAATTGACAAAAGATTTATAATCGAAATTAGATCCATCTATGCAAAAATCTTATTTCATCTCAGACTCCTAAAAAAGGTCCAGAGCTAAATTGTCTCCCATCGAGACCGAGAGTATTAATAAGTGTTAAGATATTGAAAATACTTTATAACACGACTTGAGTAGAAATATCTGCTTTAGCACAAGATTCTAAGAATCTTAGCAGTCTAAGTTGTCTTTCAAAAAGAATATTAAAAACATCTTATCTCGTTATAAAAAAAAAAACAAACTAAAACTCATAGCGCATAGGATTTGGTTTAACAACAATGGCGTTATTAGGTATCTCAACTACATTCATTGTGGGCGCTTGAAAAACGCACAAGGCCAACAAAACAAAGTCGTCTGAACTTTTAAATGGGTACGAGACTGAACAAAATGGGCAGGGTTAGCAGTCTAAGCTAAATTTCAAAGTTTTGGACTTTTTATGAAACAAGCTGAGCTTTAGAATATATTTGCATGTACAGTATGGAGATCTGGGCGAGAGATGGTGCAGTTCACCTGTCCAAAAGGTCAACTTTCCTTTTTATTGTGTTATGATGTAATCATGAAATTAAACTGAAAAACAACCAATGGTCATTCATCGTAGAAAGTCTCATGCTTTTATCAACTTTTGCACAATTCTTGAAAAAATGGACCTAACCGCCTGACTATTACTAAAGTTACGAGGTAGAAGGGTAGCAGGGATTTTTAATCCTACTCCACAGACTTTGAAATATCATTTATTTTGTTTTTACGTTTAGTATTTTGTTAATATAATAAACAATGTATTATAAACTTTATGTGTATTGTAATCAATTGTAAAAATTCAACCTAACAGTAGGAATTTGAATAAAGAACTGGTAGTGTAACAGTACATGTATATCATTCACAGTAATCATAATATAACTCTAATATGCTGCACAAGAAAAAACATAAGTTGTGAAAAAGTTGAGTTGGGAAGGAAAGCGAGGGCACGATCAAAATTTGTCTCATGTAATATTTTGCGTCTTTCATTTACATAACTGTTTTAAATATTTTTCTTTACAAAGGATAACAGGGTCCAATTTAGACATTTAAACGCTGAGTTTGCTTAACAGAGAGTATTTATTGAATGTTATTGACTTTTCTCAATTGTCTAGGCTGTTATTTCATCGCCGTCGCAGTCTGCCTTGTTTGTTTTAGTAAGTTAATAGCCACTTTTTCATTTTTTATGAAATAGCTATCCAATTTCCCTTCCAATCATTCTCATATCGGAAGGGTCACATATCAAGCTGACCTTAATATCTACAGTATATGCAGCAAAAAGACAACGATTTGCACGATAAAGAATATTTATGAAAACTTTAATTAAATAACACATATAGAAGTCTATATTGGTGACATCGAAAAGAGGGTTCTGTTGGAAACGCCCCAAGTGTATTGTAATCTTAAGTTCTAATTTTCACATCCAAAAAAGTTTGAATCACACAAACAAACAATCACAAAATTAACAGTATATTTATTTGTATTTCAGTTATCAATACATGTTGTTTTCGTGCATCATTTTTGAATATTTGAAACATTTAATAAAGGTATCAAATTGTCCCATGACACTTACCTGCCCTTGAGTCTTCAATGCTGCATTGCAACAGAAGCACCTTTAAAAGAAGCCATTTGATCGTCATGGCGCTCAGAGTATCTCTTTGACACCTACGTTATAGGCGCTCCTCTAAATGTTTGGACACAATTGTCGTATCCCACAATCCCCACTTATGGGATATTGACTTGTTCGATAAAACATTTATGTTTACTATCCTAGGAAACAATCGGGAAAATGTGCTATGAGAGATACATGTATTATTAGAACCGTCGCCAGAACTAGCATGCAGGCTGTATTGTACAGCTAAGCACAGAAACCTAGTCCTGCAAATCTTTGGAAAACGTTGAATACTGAATTCTACACTAACAACCGAATGCAGTATCTTTTACTTTTATGTTTTATTGCTCTGTAGTTGTATTAGAATAGATAAGACCCTTGGGGTGCTTTCCCAGAGATTTAGATCGATCTAAAGATTAAGTTTTAGATCGACCTAACTCCCTGGGGGTTCAGGCTAAATTGCAGTCAGCCGAGCGGACACCATAGTTAATTACCCCCTTACAGCTTTTAGTAAGCGGGACAAACGCTTAAGCCGGCCAAGCTGACAGTAATCTAGTTAGACTCCCCACAGGGATAGATCGATCTAAAAATCTATGGAAATGGGGTGTTGGGAATGTGATACGACGTTCTCTTAAGTATGCAGTGGATTTTTGAGAATTAATCTTTTCCACATAAAGCTGCAAAATCTTGATATTAACAACAATGTGATTAATGTTGAAAACCTTTGCTGTCTATAGAAAATGCCAAGAAAATTGAGTAAGGCGATTACAATCTGTTTAAGTTAAGTATTAACAGTAGCAATAACTCTTCAGTACTTAATTTGAATATCAGTATACATGTACACATATGATCAATTATGTTCAATAGCCTTTGGAATATTGATTTAAAGTTATTTAGTGCTACCATCCGTCATTATCAAACTTTTTTTAACACGGTACAGATGCTAATTCTCACGAGCGTCTGACTAGCTGTATTTGTATCACAATACTGACGGTGTCCCCTCTTTTACATTAGCACACTTAATTATCAACAACATAAACTAATTAATTTAAATAAATTACATATATTAGAAATTCTCTTAATTGATTCACTTAGATAAATTACGTAAAATATTAACTGTATCAATTTATTTATTTGCATTATTATCATTATATTATTACTTATTATCATCCAGATACTGAAAATGAGGTTTTTCCTGCATCTAATTATTCAATAATATATCTTTCTTTGCGCTGGTTTATAACAACTTTAAAAACTTTCGAAAATATTAAATATGTATTGCTCGTTGCAATGTATAAGCACAGGCAACTGAAAGCTTTAGTCGCCAATTTAAACCTATTCTATTTTGAGGTGAGTTAGCAATTGGTATGGGGCGTAACTTAATCCCCGAACAGGATTTTATCACGAAAGTTAGCAGACTTGAACAGGAGTGTATGGGCTGCCATTACTTGCCGTAATTTTGGTTTAAATGCTTTTGTTATAGAGTAATTTCATTAAACAAAAGCATTATTTTTGCTTTATCAACGATAAAATCTGAACTAAGAAAATACGCTGGCAGGGTTTTGGAGTACTAAATGGTGTCATCAGTCCGAGGCTGGAACTGTTATCGTGGGTGTTCAGGTAAAAGAGAAATCGATCTTTAAGTTTTTACCCGAAAATCACAATTATGACGTAACCCATAAGATAACATAGGTGTAAATGTTAATTGATTTAGTCACCGAACACTAAAGGTTGATCTACTACCCAAAAGAATGTATGTAGGGCAGTAGATAAGGAGTTTTGGGCTAAGGGTGACAATATCTTTAAGATTTGCAACGAACCTGAAGAGTCACTCCCAGGATAAACTTTATCCCGTCAGCACGACTAAGACCCCGTTCCCATACGTAGATCGATCTAGCAGGAATGACCCATCTCCGAGGGGTTTCTCGCTAAATTGCGTTCAGCTTATGCCCCTATTTCACACAGACCACGAATCCCACGAATGGCCATGAATTGACAAATTTCACGATTTGTGGTTCAATCGTAATCAGCTCTTGAAGTTCTTAACAGATTCGTATATATTCGTAGTCAGTTCTTGTACTTCTTGACCAACAGGAATTGGTGGCAAAAACTTTGATGCCCCTATTTCACACAGACCACGAATCCCACGAATCCCACGAATCGCCAGGAATTGAAAATGTCAGGATTCGTGGTTGAATCGTAATCAGTTCGTGAAGTTCTTAACAGATTCGCATATAATCGTAGTCAGTTCTTGCAATTCTTGATCAATCGGGACTTCGTGAAAAAAAATTTGAGCTGTCCAAAGTTATGGCCACGGACTCCCGATTCCAAAAAATTGTAGTGAATTTCTGGACAATATTCGTGCGATTCCAGCCGAATCCCACGAATATTCGTAACACTATCGCACCTGTATCGTAACTGAATAAGTAGAGCGTGTCGAATTAGACCAGAAAATTGGCAAAATCTCACGAATCCTCACGAATCCTGAAATTTGTCAATTCCTGGCGATTCGTGGGATTCGTGGTCTGTGTGAAATAGGGGCCTTAAGCGGCTCTGATGCACGCCCACTGAAGCTGTTAGGGGGTAATTAATAATCGTTAAGCATCTTAAGTAGACAGACATCTAAGCCGCTTAAGCTGAATTTAATTTAGCAAGAATCCCCTCGAAGATGGGTCGAACCTGCTAGATCGATCTAGGAATTGGAATGGTGCTTATTCAGCTTCATATAAACTGGATTACTTCCATAGGGTACCGACAGGCAAGCTATCACAAAATGGAGAGAACATTTCTTCTGTGGCTGTTAGTGACTACCTGTTATTTAGGCTTCGCATCAAGGTACCGGAAAATGCTCATTACCCTTCGTATAATTACCATATCTTCGTTCTATTTCAATATGTTAGAGTAAACAGAAGTTAAGAATGCCACAAAATAGGTTTCTACGATTCTACTATAAAAGCGTGTTGCAACCATATGGTTTTTAAATTATCATTATTTTCCAGCGAAGAGTCAACTTGCAGTGAGCAATGCGATGCTAAACTTGTTCAAATGACGAACGACCTGGATTTTTTTGCGTAACCAGTATGAAGAAGCTGTGCAAAGACTGAAGGATGTGGAGGCTAACTTTGCAACAATGATGGCAGGAAAACAAGGAGGTATACAATACGTGTTTTTGATAGCATTAAAAAAGTGTATCTAAACTCATGTCTAGCAGATTCTTAAACAGAGAAGTGTGAACCAAATATACAGTATATGGATTCCCTGTAGAACAGGGTGACCGAAAAAAAAAACATAAAAATTTAAATCATACAAAAGTCCATCAAATTTCAAGAAACTTGCTGGACTTAAACTTTAATATGTGTATGATCATTCCCCAAAATTTCAGTTATCTTGGTCACTTTGCATAAAAGATATTATCTTTTAAAAAAATATGTTCCAAATGGTCTCAGAGGCATTGGATGCACATTTGCATACGTCGCGAAAAAAATTGTCAATTTATCAAACACATTGCTCCATTGGGATTTTCCTGATATTTGCTGTGATTGCTCCTCACACTTCACCAAATATTTGAGCATTGTTCTGGTTCAAACTGTCTTTGAGATACCCCCACAGATAAAAATCTGGGGAGGTTCAAGTACGGTGAATCCGGTGCCCACTCAACGTCACACTTTCTGCTGATCAGCCACCCTGACTCCTAGGGGGATGTCCGGTCCTGTGATGTGCCCGGCCTGAAGGTCGGGAGAGGATGGCAACGGACGAAATGTTCGTTCTTGTGATGTGCCCGGCCCGGAAGGTCGGAAGAAGGTGGAAACGGACGAAATGTCCGTTCTTGTGATGTGCCCGGGCTTAAGGTCGAAATAGGATGTCAACTGACGAAATGTCCGTTCTTGTGATGTGCCNTGTGCCCGGCCTGAAGGTCGGGAGAGGATGGCAACGGACGAAATGTTCGTTCTTGTGATGTGCCCGGCCCGGAAGGTCGGAAGAGGGTGGAAACGGACGAAATGTCCGTTCTTGTGATGTGCCGGGGCTAAAGGTCGAAATAGGATGTCAACTGACGAAATGTCCGTTCTTGTGATGTGCGCGATCGGGGAGGTCGGATGAGCGGTTCCAGACCAGGGGTCTGCTTTTTTTTTTTTTTTTTTTTTTTCAGGATTCGGAAATGTTGGCTCCAGAAAAGAAGTCTGAAGAGTTCTAGGCAGCACACAGACTGACGTTCCCATGCAACATTCCACCTAGAGGAATCATTTCCAGACTAGACGCAACCAAGAGTTTGGAGGATACTTAAGACATTGTCGTTGAAACTAAAAAGTTGAATTTTGTCTTAACAGTTGCGGTCTACTATTTAACCTTGAAGTATGCTAGTTGTAATTTTAAAACGTGTACTTTTTAAAACAACTGAGCTAGTTGAAACGCCACCTCATCTTTGAAAACTGAAAAGTGGCTTTAATCTTCGCAACGAAAGAGCTCATTAAAACATAACTAGAACATTGTGACCGGAACACTGTTCTATAGGGCTTTAAAGGAGATACTCGAAGTAACGCTACCGAGTACTTACATAGTGCTTGCATAACTTTAACCCATTGTAATATTATCTGTTTTCATTTTATTTTATTTTACTTTTCAAATTGAAAATTTCCACTCTTGTCATTGGCTCAAGATATATTTTCCCGCGGGAGTGCCCCGATCCGGAACAAATTGCGGCGCCCCTCCCGGGCTTGGACAGCGCCGGAGAAGGCGTGCGTTTCAATATATATAGATTAGACTGTATTTTCAATCTGAACGAAAGAAAGAAAAAAATAAATATAAAGCATTTTTGAACAACATGCACAGATACCCTGTCAGCATATATATATCCTCTATATTGTACTTTTAGCAAAAGGCCAGGACTGTGCCGAGTTATATCAGAACGGAATAAAACTGAGTGGAGTTTATACCATAACACCCAACGTAACAGCCGGGCGTGCATTTGAAGTCTACTGTGACATGGAAACAGACGGGGGCGGGTGGACGGTGAGTAAGACATCTGTTCAAAATTGTTCTTGTTTTGAAAATTATTTCTGATTAAAAATATCCGAAACAAGATAAAGAAGAATAACTGGAATATATTTCTATATACCTGTCACGCCACATTTTAATTTCAGTTATCATGTAGCATAGGCTGCTACATAATTATGGTATTTTTACATTATTATGGTATTTTTCACAAATCGTTTTAAATATTTTTTCTCTAAAAAGAAAAGTTGTTCACTTTGAATAAGTCATGTCTATGATAACCTTTATTTGTCCCTAGTTAAAGATATCGTTTAAGCTATATAAAAAGAAAATGTACAGGAAGATCCGAAGTGATCAGAAATGACACAGAAGTGACAATAACCCAATATGGTAATTTAGTAATTGTGTACTTTAACGGAACTATGTAAACCTAAACCAAATAAGGGTAAAGATTTTTCAAACAGACAGTTTTTATCTACTTGGGAACCCCTAGCATATTTCTTGTAAATTTTAATTACTCTATATTATAATACATATGATTGTTACCGCATGCTGTATGGTTTATGTTTATGATAAATCTGTAAACTCTCCGAGAAACTATATGTTATTGGTAATGCAGCTAGTACATCTGTCCATTATATAAAGACTTTCAGGTTTATTTACATTATAGTAATACAAATACCAATCTCACAGAGTGGTTATTACAGTTATAACATTATATTGTACACCTAATCTAAATCTAAATTGAATTTTACAGCAAGCCGAAACACCTTAGATTTTAAAAACTGCAAATTTCTAAAAAACTTACTGGAATGTATTTCACTTGAGCGACTTCGCATGGGTACTTGCTTATTCAATATTATTTTAATGGCGTATTATAAAATTTTGAGCCACAAACAAAATTATTTCAGATGTAATCATTTAAACATTATCTACGCCTATGTATAATGAACGGGACGCTAAAACCCGATCAAATATAAAATTTAAGGTCACAACATGATTCCATATACCCAGTATGTGTATCTACATGTACCTGAAGTATTGCTTTACGCGGGGATTTGATATCACATTGGGTCATTACAAATAGCAGACATAAAGACTTCTCTAAAGGTATTGAAAGCAAATGATTGAAACACGATAGAAAATAAAAACAAATCAAATTGGCTGTACGTACTCTCTGAGCTAAACTTATATACATTAAGGCACAGTGGAGACGTGTCCATTGACTATTCGCTCAGAAGTGGTCATTAATCATATTGGCTTCATTTAAAGCAGAGCGGCTAATGTGTTTTGTTAATGATAATAATATTATGTCAGAAATATACCATATTTAAAACAATTTTAAACGTTAGGGTTTTTCTCTTATTCGCTCAGGTAAAACGAAAATCAACAATGTTATGTTAGACGACAATGTTGAATTTATCGTGAATAGTAGTACTCACAGTTCTAAGCCTTTGGCCCTTGTAAATTTGAGAATCTGTTTGAAAAAATAAAATGTAAGATATTTCCCTCTCGAGCATTGCGACTTGTGACGATTTTTCATCAAACAAGACTCTAATAAGTTTTCTTTCATACGCTCCTCTCTTATCTTTATGTCTTCTTCCGACATGTTTATGAGTCGTTCTCTGTTCGAGTTCAGTAACCTATTTGCCGCAGCTTCAAGTTTTCCCTGTGTTTTGGGATACGGTGAGTTGACAAACCATGAACCCGGTTCCCCGGCCTGCACATAATAACTTATAAGGTCAAGGTTTAGGTAATGGGCCATTGCGGCTATACTAGACTCTTCGTGCAAGTACAAGTCACATTTTGACAACATGAGAACATCTCTAAGAACAGCTCTGCCAACCAACATGGCAAGCCGTGGGCTTTTGAAAATCGTGTCGAGAATAGGTCGAATTGAAAATTTTACTTCTGTCGGCAATATTCCAATGAACTCTTTCTCCAAATTCTTTCTTAAATCTCTCGACTGTCTCTTCATTATCTGCCGCAAGAAATATCCGTATAGACTTGGGATGATTTTCTTTATATTTAAGCTTGTTGCGCAATTCTTGTGGGAGGACGTCGGCTGAGGTTTCCACTGCTTTCATGACCTTCTTGGTTTCGGCTATCCAACGATCCAGTGACACGAGTTGTGAGACTTCTTTCCTGTGATCAGTTGACCTGACGTGAACTCCAATATTGAAATAACCCCTCATCGCTCTATTATACGCTGTCTCGACAGACTGCCTTACTACATTTACCGGCTTAAAGTATTTTGTCAAAACATGATGCGCTAGAAGCCTAGTGGTATTCGTAATCTCTCCACGGTACGTGTTTAAATCCTTTCTCACTTTTCTCTTAAAACTTAAATCTACCAATTTGGCCTTTCCATACGATTTTACTATAGGCTCAGGAGCCACTATGCAGATTTTATGTTCTGTCTTATTCTCGTCATTATCTTCTAGAGCCTCGAAAAACCAATTAAAATGATTCACCTGTTGTTTGGATTCGCTTCCACAGAAACTGCAGTGGTACCATTTCACTATGGGTTCACCTCCCAATAAAAGACATGATGTCAGTATTTCTACGGCGTAAAGCACTGCGGATATCATTCCAGGCCCATCATGGCCACACAAAAATAACGTGTCCTCTATGTAACATGTCACTGTATTCGGCCGCAGAGGACGGTCCCTGCGATCGTACAATATATCAATCAGGTATTCAGGTGAATACTTAAGTTCACTGCTATTGATGACGACCGGTTTGAAAGTCCATGTCGGAACATTGTGTGTTGATTGAACGTAATTGTTTTTTACGGGAGGTCTTCTTGTTGGTGTTATATGATCTAAACCCTTTTCGCCTAGTAGGCCTAAGTTTATGGCATATCCAGCATTCAGCATGAATTCTTTTGACGTTGGTAAGTCAGTGATTTCCTCTTGATCCGGTATTTTCTCTTTCAAAGTGTTACAAAATATGTAAAATAATATAAGAAGAACAATAATAGCCATGAAGCGCCATGACAGCTTGTGTTTCCGTAGCAAACCGTGTAAATTACAAGCCATCTGTGGATTTTTGCGACCGTTTGTTTTTCTGCTTTCAGTGGAAATGTGGTCTCTAAAATAACAATTTATAGCGCTGCTTGCGTTTAGCAATGAATGCCGGCGTGACGTGACGTGACAGAGCCTGCATAATTTAAGTGAGGATGGACTGTCTATTGCACGGACCCCATGTTCGTCAAACACCGGTACACCTCAATGAAGTCACATTAACTGCATTAGCAAGGTGAATTATCTTCAACCAGCACAGATCGTCAATGGATATTGACCTAAAACATGTACCAAATGCATAAAATATCACACTATAGGAATATTTCACGATGTATTAAAACAGGAAAGGAGCCATATTATAGATGAGGTGAAAACAGGATTATATCAGGATTGTATTTTAATCAAATCCCCTTTTAATCACGAGAACCTCATTGAACTTTAAAAATATTGAGTCGTCTTTGAAATGTACTCCCTGTAATATTCTTGATCACAAAACACGACTTTGAATGTGATCATGGTCACAAAATGTCGATTTCTTTCAAAAGGTACATGTATCCATTTGTAAATAAGTGTTTTCCTCTCACATTAGACCATGTGCGCATAAACCATGAGTCCATAAAATGTGGTCATTGTATACAAACGTATGCAAATGGAGACGTTGATATTTGATGTCCTCAAACTCCATGCAAGGCCGACCTACTGGCCTGTATTTCAACTCTCCGGTGCAAAATATTACCCACAGCGATAGGCCCCCGTTTGGTGACGTATATACTCCCCGCATCAGTTTTTGGATGATGATTCGACGATTTTATCATTTTTAAGTCCTGAAACACGTATTTTTTTATGAAAGATTGTTGTATTTCTGTAAGGTCTAAAAATTGTGTTGTGTTTTCACCAGGGCTGATATGCGTGCATGTTGTCACACCTCCAATTTCTTCTGTTTTTGTTAACAAATTATCACATCACAGCTCTGATCTTCTAAAGTCATTTTCATACAGGTAAAATATGGAGGCGAAATTGAAGACAGCCAATTCTCACCAAATTGATGCACAATTAGCAACAGGATGTGACCCTACCGCGTTTTAATATTTTATTATTAATGTTAAGACATCTTTGTTAAAATTAAACGTAGCAGAAGACTGAAGTTTAGTGCTTTAATATTAAATCATAAAATCAGGCTATTTTATCGTATAGGTG
Source organism: Lingula anatina (assembly GCF_001039355.2). Next base: position 24,445 of record NW_019773848.1, on the reverse strand, counting down.
TTCCAAAAACGTGTTGATGGTACAGTAGATTTTTACCGTGGATGGGAAGCTTATAAACACGGATTTGGAAATCTGAACAGTGAATTCTGGCTTGGTATGTGACACAAAAAATTGATAGAAATAACGATAAGCGAAAAAAAAAACAATTTTAACTATGTTCAACAATCAACGTGCATTTAAGTAGCTTTAAATTGATTTTAAATTAAGATTGTATTTTTTTCATTTAAATTTTTTTAGAATTTTTATTTGTAAAGCGCTTTTAGTTGCAAATTGCACTGAAACGTACATTATTAATGTGCTTCACAAGAAATAAATATTTTTTATTGAAACTAAATTCTCATTTAGAATACCAAGAAAATGGCACAAAGCTCAATTTCAACATTGGATATACGGGTACGGTTTTTCCAAACACAATACAGAATATATGTTGTTGTTTTTTTTGCTACGTCAGTTCAATCATTTATCCACATTGTGATCAAAGTCTTATTTGTGTTGTAGGGAATGACCTCATATACCTAATGACCAATGACCGACGTTATGAACTACGTGTGGACATGGAAGATGTGACAGGAACCAAAACCTATGCCCTGTATAACTTCTTTGCTATTGAATCGGAAAAGACTAACTACAAACTGAAACTGGGCGCATACACGGGCAATGCAGGTAACCCTCGTGTACATGAAGTCACAAACTTATTCCTAAAAGTATGCACCTTTTAAGAAATAGCTTTAGCCAGCTTTTTAAAAGAGTTAAAAAACCAAGATGAAAAGTGAGGCCCAAACACAATACGCAGAATCAGTTCTTCGCCATGTTATGTTTCAGGTGACTCTCTTTCTCGCCATAATGGGTATCCATTCAGCACAAAAGATAAAGAAAACGACAGCTATAGCGGTGGCCATTGTGCACAACTTTACAAAGGTGCCTGGTGGTATGAAAACTGTCATTCGTCCAATCTAAATGGTTTGTACCACCTTGGTCCACATACATCATACGCTGATGGTATAAACTGGTACTCATTTAAAGGTTACTACCATTCTTTAAAGAGAACCGCAATGAAGATTCGACCTATCGGGTTTAATGCCGGATCTGTTGTCATTGGATAGATGCAAAATAACAACAAAGCTCTTTCAATTAACCCCTTATCTGGTTAGCGCACCGGCAATTGAGATACAATTTAGTTTTTCAACAAGTTAACGATTTTAACATTGTATGCATACAAACATCACTTCGGAAAATAAATGGTTTTACATGCACATTATATTTTGCAGTCCTTTTTATTATCCATTTTATGTTGTTTTATTGAATCTTATTTATAAAAGGTGGTGCAACGGTATTTATTTGTAAATTCGTCTCCACAATAAATACAAAGTGTGTCTAAAAAAATAATAAGTCACCCCAATTTTTTATGCACAGACACAGTCTGTACATATAGCCGTCACCTACGTCTGTCGTCGCCGTCGCCGTCGTCGCCGTGCACTTTTACCGATAACACGATAAGTGGAAAACTATTTTTCTTTTGGCTTGAAAATTACAGAACTGATGAATATTCATAATACGCAGATCAAGTTCGAAAATCAGCATGATCGTGCCATTTTTATGGAAGTTATGCTGTTTTTTCACTTTTAAACACACTTTTTTTTTCACATATATGCAACACTGATAACAAGTTAAGTGAAAAATCATTTTTGCCTTTTAGCTTAAAACTTACAGAACTGATGAATATTCATAATACGCAGGTCAAGTTCGAAAATCAGCATGATCGGGCTATTTTTATAGAAGTTATGCTGTTTTTAACTTTTTTTTCAGCATTTATGCAACACTGATAACACGATAAGTGAAAAATCGTTTTTAC